>CAUYSK010044493.1:0-18643 GCA_963575035.1 Avahi laniger | reverse complement strand
TTGTCTATTTGCTCTATTGATTATTTCCTTGGCTGTGCAGAAGCTTTTTAATTTGATCAGATCCCATTTGTTTGTTTTCGTTGTTGCTATGATTGGTTTTGGGGTCTTCATAAATTCTTTGCCTAGGCCAATGTCTATGAGACATCTACTGTCATTTCTTTTGTATACATCATGTGCTCTTATCAATTTCATCTTCTTGATGAAATCTCTTGAGAGGAGTCTTCTGTCAGCTGCAGTCTGGACTGGCTGCCCCTTCTGCCCCAGGCATAGCTTAGATCATTCTGGGTACTCCTTCTACCATCAGCTTCAGATCACTCTTTATTTCTCTCCAGAGATGAATTTCCTGTTTCCTGTGTCCTGTGATTTCCTCTCTCTCGGTTTTCTTTCCCACTTTGGTAGAGCTTATCTTCCACTCTTGCTGAGAAGGATATATGGGAAATAAATTTATTAGGACTTTTCATGTCTGAAAATGCCTTTAGTCTACCTTCCTATTTGATTTGTAGTTTGGCTGGGTATAAAATTGAAGGTTGGAAGTACAGTCATATGTCACTTAACGATGGGGAATGAATCATTAGGCGATTTTGTCATTGTGGGAACATCGTAGCGTACTTACACAAACCCAGATGGTATAGCCTACTGCTATGCACATAGGCTATGCGGCATTGCCTATTGCTCCTAGGTCATAAACCTGTACAACACGTTACTGCACTGATACTGTGGGCAATTGTAACATGATGGTAAAGTATTTGTGTATCTTAACACATCTAAACATAGAAAAGGTACAGTAAAAATATGGTATCATATTCTTATAGGACCACTATCATGTATGTGGTCTGTTCTTGGCCAAAATGTCACTATGTGGTGCTTGACTGTAGCTTATCTCAAGGGCATTGTACCATTACTCTCTAGTTTCCAGTGTTGCTGCTTCAGAAAAGTCTGAAGTTAGTCTGATTCTTGCTCCTTTGTGCACGATCTCTCCCTACACATACACTTTTTGATCTTCTCTTTGTCCCTAATCTTTATGATAATGTGCTTTGATATGAATTTATTTTCATTCATTGTTCTGGGTGCCCGGTGAGTCCTCTCAATCTGGGAAGTCTTGTCCTTCAGTTCTGGGACATTTTCTTGAATTATATGATTTTTATTTTGTGGAACTCCCATAACTCAGATAGTGGCCCTCTTCTATGAATATGATGCATTTTCTTAGTTTTTCTCTTCTATTTTCCATGTATCTCATTGCTCTTGGAGATTTTCAATTTTATCTTCTAACTCTTCCATTGAGATTTTAATTTCTGTATGTATATATGTGTAAATATATATTACATATATGCACATACATATGTAATATCTATAAATATAACATAATATATAACATATATTATAAATATATGCATAATAGAACATAGAAAATATATAATATTAATATAACATATAGGTAGATAATTTTCACGGTCCCTTTTCTGTTCTCTCAATATTACTTTTTTATTGTATCTTATTCTTGGTTTAATGGTTGCAGTTCTCTTATCTCTTCTCTCTGAGGATATTAATGAGGTTGTTGCTAATTTTTGACATTTTCTTTTTCTTTTTTTTTTTTCTGAGACAGGATCTTGCTCTGTCACCCTGGCTAGAATGCAGTGACATCATCATAGCTCACTACAACCTCAAACTCCTGGGCTCAAACAATCCTCCTGCCTCAGCCTCCCAAGTAGCTGGGACTACAGGCGCACTCCACGATGCCCGGCTAATTTTTCTATTTTTAGTAGAGACGGAGTCTCGCTCTTGCTCAGGCTGGTCTCAAACTCCTGGCCTTAAGCGATCTTCCCGCCTTGGCTTCCCAAAGTGCTAGGATTACAGGCATGAGCCACCACGCCTGGCCTGACATAGAGTCCCTGTTTCTTCCATGTTGCTTTTTTCTTCATTTTTTTCCTTCAGGGCTCTTGAGCACCTGCCATACCCCAGGTACTGTGCACTTCCCATATCATGCTGAACGTTCATAATTATTCTGGAAGAATATTCTGTAAGAGCATTGCTGACTCACCTCCTGTATTAGTTTTCTAGGGCTGCTGTAACAAAGTACCACGGACTGGGTGGCACAGAAATTTATTTTCTCACAGTGCTGGAGGCTAGAAATCCAAGATCAAGGTGTTGGCAGGGTTCCCTTCTGAGGCCTCTTTCTTTGGCTTGCAGATGGCGCCTTCTTCTCCCTGTCTTCACATGGTCTTCCCTCAGTACGTGTCTGTTCAAATTCCTTCTTATGTGGGCACCAGTTATGTTGGATTAAGGCCACCCATATGACCTCATTTAACCTTAATCACCTCTTTAAAGACCTTATTTCCAAATCCAGTCACATTCGGAGGTACTCGGGGTTTGGACTTCAACATGGAACTTTGGGAGGGGGACCCAATTCAGCCTGTAACACCCCCATACCCCCAGCTTTCTGCCTGGCTCTCACCATTTCATGGAAATAGCTGCCCCTAAAGTCACCAGCTGCCTTCTTGTTACCAAGTCCCCTGGACAGAGGCTGCTCTGTCCCCTCTGGCTGAGTCTCTCAACAGCATGTCACCTGGGGGCTTGCTCACTTCTCCCTGCCACCCCATCCTCCTTTCATATCTCTGGTCTCCGTTCCTGCCAGTTTTCCTCCCACATCTCTGCCTGCTCTGTCCTGGGGTCCCGGGCTTCATCCTCAGCTGGTCCCTCAAAATTTGAACATCCCCAGAGCTCTCTGGTCTGCCCCTTCAGCTCTCCAAGGCCATGAGGTCAGTGACCACCTGCTTCAGAATGGCCCTGGGCAGGTGGGAGGCCTGTTAAAAAGCCGGATTCCCAGGCCGAATCCAAAGCTGTCAAAACCAGAATCTGTGGTGGTGGGGCCCAGCAACCTTCCTCTTCAGTGAGATCCCTACGCAATCCTAATGCAACCCAAGTAGTGGACAGCATTTACTAAGCAGTCACCAGGCACAGATCGAAGCCCCTGGCACATATGAACTCACTGGCTCTTCCCAGCAACTCTACGAGGGAGGAACCAACTGCCTCCACCTTAGGGAAGGTCAGGAGGCTCCAAGAGATTCGGTGACTCCTGGTGTCACACGGCTGGTAAGTGGCAGTGCTCAGATTTGAGCCCAGGTCACTGGTTTCAGAGCCCATGAGGCAAACCACCCCTGTAGGTTGTCACCAAGGTTTCAGAGCCACTGCCCTAGGTACTCATCCCTCTGGCACCTCCAAGCTCTCGGGTTTGAGCTCAGGGTCCTGTCACTAGCCCAGAGCTTCCCCTCACGCTGACCTTCCTGCCAGGTGCCAAAGGGCCCTGTCTGGATGTCTCTTGGGCACCTCCAACCCAACACATTCCGGATCTATTCTTCCTCTTCTCCCACAGTGCTCCCGCCCTGGTACCGAGTCTAAACCGGCTGCCAGCCTCACCCCTTTCCCTCCCTCTCCTCCCACATCCCCTCTCCTCCTGGGCCTGGGCTTCCTCGGCCTCACCCCTCCTCCCTGGTCCCCTCCCCCACCGTCCTGACCCAACTGTGCCCCTCCCCTCCCCACTTCACCCTTACAGCCCCGGGACCTTTCAGCCACTCCATCCCGTGCTCAAGACCCACCCTGGGCCACCCCAGGGCAGCACATTAAATTCTAAAGCCCTTTCCTGGCACTCAGGGCTGCAGCCAGCCTGCTCTGTCGCCAATACTCTGGGCAGTTGGCCGTTTCTGGAAGGCATCGTGTGGCTTCAGGCTTCCCTGTGGGACTTTCGCCTGCCTGGTGTGCTCTTTCTTCCTTTCTTTGCCAGTTAACTCATTCTTCTCTCTTTCTTAAGTTCTTAATGGAGGCAAAATTCACATAACATAGGCCGGGCGCGGTGGCTCACGCCTGTAATCCCAGCACTCTGGGAGGCCGAGGCGGGCGGATTGTTTGAGCTCAGAAGTTCAAAACCAGCCTGAGCAAGAGCAAGACCCCATCTCTACCAAAAATAGAAAGAAATTAATTGGACAACTGAAAATATATAGAAAAAATTAGCCGGGCATGGTGGCACATGCCTGTAGTCCCAGCTACTCGGGAGGCTGAGGCAGTAGGATCACTTGAGCCCAGGAGTTTGAGGTTGCTGTGAGCTAGGCTGACACCATGGCACTCTACCCAGGGCAACAGAGTGAGACTCTGTCTCAAAAAAAAAAAAAAAAAAAAAAATTCACATAACATAAAATTCACCATTTTAGTCATTTTAAAGAATACAATTCGGCGGTTTGGGGGATATTCACGATGTTGTGTAACCACCGCTGTCTAGTTCCAGAACATTTTCCTCACCCTGAAGAGGAAACCAAAAGCTCCCCATTTCCCCTGCCCCCTGCCCCCGGCAGCCACGCGTCTATTTCCGTCTCTTCTGGACATTCCGAAGGGGTCCCACGCCACGCGGCCTTTCACGTCTGCTGCTTTAGTTCGGCTTCACGCATGTGGCAGCGTGGCTCAGGACTTCAGTCCTTTATTTCTTTTTACCTTCTTTCCTTTTAAAGGTTGCATGACATTCCACTGTGTGGACAGACCACCTTTGTTACCCATTCGGCCATCGATGGCCGTCTGGGCTGTTTCCACTTCGGGCTGTTATCAATAATGCCGCCGTGAACGTTCCTGCACAAGTTTCTGTGTGGACGTGTGTTTTCGGTTCCCTTGGGTGTGTAACTGGGAGTGGGATTGCCGGGCTACACGGCCACTCTGTGTTTAGCTTTTGGAGGGACCGACACAGTGTTCCCTGCAGCGGCTGTCGTTTTCCACGTCTGTCACCAGCGTACGAAGTTTCCAGTTCCTCCACAGCACACAAATACTTATTTCCATTTCTTTGTTATCACCACCTAGTGGGTGGGAAGTTGTGTCGCACTGTGGCATTAATGCTTCCTTGTCCTTCAGAACTTCATGCCAGGGTCAGTCACCTCCTCCAGGAAGACTTCCCTGACCCTCTGGCCTGGCTGGGGCCTCCTTGGGCTTCCCACAGCCTCTGAGGCATCGCTGGGTCCAGGAATAAGTACGCCTCCTCCGCTGTTGTCTACACACACGCCCCATCGCCCGTAGGACGCTGAGCTCCGGGCGTGTCGAGTGAATGACGCATCCCCAGCTGTGTCCCTCAGCCGCTGTCCTGGCCAGACCCCCAGGTGGGGTTTCATGTCGGGCACGTCTGGGTTGGTGGGTGGTGCTCTGTCTGGGAAGCCCAGCCTTGCCCCCAGGTGTCCCAAAGGCTCCACTTCCTCCCTTGCTCCCCACGAAGCCCGAGAGGAGGGCTGAGCACGTGCGTCCTCCTCGCCAGGCGACCACAGCGAGGCTGCGTCTTCAGTCCCTGC
Organism: Avahi laniger; assembly: GCA_963575035.1. Lineage (NCBI taxonomy): Eukaryota > Metazoa > Chordata > Mammalia > Primates > Indriidae > Avahi > Avahi laniger. The sequence goes on along the minus strand of CAUYSK010044493.1, from coordinate 13,328 downwards.
TCTTGGCCAGGGGCCCATCGTTGGGGCCACTGGTGTCTGAGGGCGGGGAGGTTCGGATGGGGACTCGAGCCCTGGCTTGAGTTCAGAGACTTGGTCTGTGGCCTGCCTGGTTCTGAGCGACCATGGAAAAGCCACTCCCGGCCCCAGGCGTGGTGTTCTCACCCGCGAAGGGGGATGCAAACCCCTGACTGTAGCAGGCGCTGTGAGTGCCGTGTTAGTCTGCTAGCGCCGTGTAACAGAGTACCACAGGCTGGGGGCTTGACAACGGAACCTCACTGTCTCATAGCCCGGAGGCCAGAAGTCCACGGTCAGGGTGTTGGCAGGGTGGGCTCCTTCTGAAGGGTGTTGCAGGGAGGGTCTATTCCAGGCCTCTCCTTGGCATGTGGGTGGCCGTCTTCTCCCTGTGTCTCTGCACCTCCTCTTCCTTCTCTACATGTCTCTGTGTCCCAATTTTCCCTTTTTATAGGGACACCAGTCATATTGGATTAGGACTACCCTACTGACCTCATTTTAATTTGAGTCTTAACATTTAACTCTATAAAGACTCTGTCTCCAAATAAGGTTACAGTTGGCCCTCCGTATCCACAGGTCTAACCAACTTCAGATAGCAAATATTCCAAAAAATAAAAATAGCAATAACAAGACAACAATGAAAAATGATAAAAACAAATCCCAGTATAGTATGACAACTGTTTCGGTAGCATTTACATTGTCTTAGGTATTATAAGTAAGCCAGAGATGATTTAAAGTACATGGGAGGATGTGCACAGGTTATATGACAATACCTCACCACACCATTTTATACCAGGACTTGAGCATCTGTGGACTGTGGTATCTGAGGGGTCCTGGAACCAGTCCCCAGAGGATACCAAGGGATGACTGTACTTTTGAAGTCCTGGGGGTTAGGACTCCAACATAAGAATTTGGAAGGACACAATTCAACTCATGACAGTCTCCCAAATTAATGATTTGCCCTCAGATCCTTCTTGGGGTCTGCTGTTGAAGGGGCCAGGGGAGACCCCGGCCTGCCTCGTTGCCTGTCCTGCTGAGGAGCAAGCAATGCCAGTTGCTGTGTCCTGTGCTCTGGATGCAACACCTGGCACAGCGGACAAAATCCCGGACCTGTGGAGTTCATGGTCAGGGTGGAGGAGGAGGCGGGACAGGCTGCAAACACACAGTGTAATTTCAGATAGCAGGACGTCTCCGAGGATTATCAAGCAGGGAGATGGCAGAGGGTGTGCTTGGGGAGGCTTTAGCCCAGGGTGCTCAGAGAAGGCCCCACTGAGAAGGTGACATCTGAACTGAGCCCTGAGTAATGAGAAGACTCCAGCCATGGCAAGTGTTGGGGGAAGAGCATGCCAGCTGGCGGAAACAGCAAAATGGAGGTGTCCCTGCCCCCTGTCCTACCCCCAACCACCAGCACTCACAGGCCAGGAAGAGCCAAGGGGCGTCACCTTAAGAGAGGACGGCCAGACTTCTGAACCAGGGGCAATGATGAAGGACACTCAGTTCTCAGGAGAAATGTGGAGCTTCTTTTGATCCTCTGGAGGGCTGTTGGAGAGAGAAGGAGCTGGACAAGCTCTTCATGGAGGCAGGAGGAAAAGCAAAGCATGGATGTGACAAGGAGAGAGCAGTAATGAAGATGATGGAGAGTGAGCTCCCCATCCCTGGAGGCGTTCAAGCCCAGGCTTAATGATCTCTTGGCAGGATACTGTGGAGAGGACTGGCGTGTCATATTAGAGGGCACCCCGAAAGTCTGGGTTGATGCTAGAAGCACCCAGGCAGGACCAGCCCTCCGATTTTCAGCTGTGATAACATACTGGGCCTTCTCTTCTATCCCTCTTATGAATTCAAAGAAAACAACGCTGCCCTTGGCCTCTAATCTCATGGGATCCAGGGACTACTTCCCAGTGGCATATGGTAGTTCCTTTAGTACAGTGGTCCCCAATGTTTTGGCATCAGGTGCTGGTTTATGGAAGACAATTTTTCCACGGATGTGGGTGGGCTGGGGGTGGCATGTGGAGCTCAGGTGGTGATGTGCGGCCGGGTTCCCTACGGGCCACAGACCTGTACTGGCCGAGGACCAGGAATTGGGGACCGCAGCTGTAGTGTCCCCGTCTCCCGCCAGGTGGCAATGTTTGCCTGGTGTTGAGGGAGGCTGACTTGGACTCCCTTAAGCATTTTCAAGAGACTGGGGAATTGAGGAGATACCAGGTTCCCAGGGCTCTTCGATGGCCAGGTGGAGCATTGCCCGAGGTGATGGGCTCATACATAAGGGGGCATCGCGTGGCCTCTTGAGAAGGGTCGGTGCAGACCGGAGACCTACTCTCAGCTCTGCCACCTTCCAGCTGTGTGACATTGAACAAGCCCCCTCTCTGAGTCTTAATTTCCTCCCCCTGTAAGTTGGGACTGGCACCATCTTGAGATTTTTCCAAGAGGATTAAAGTCAGTCCACAGTGCCTGGCACAGAGCTGGTTGGCAATAAAGTAGAGCTGCACCATCAGCAAGACTGGCTCGTAGAAGCCAAGCTCTTGATGTCTACATGGCCTCGAGAGCCTCTGGGGCCCCTTTTCGTATCTGAATCAGAAGTGGGTGGGTGCTCTTGGTCGCGTGGTGGGAACTCGGATGCGTAGCGAGGGTTCCTCCTTCCCACTGGTGACTTTCACTCAAGCAGATGTTCTTCTCACCCCAACGCCAGAGGGAATTGATCTGTTGGAAAATATGGTGCTCCATCCCTCTTCATGATTTGCCTTTCTCTTTCCATTTCTTAGTAAAATCAATACAAGTTCTTAAATCCTTCAAAAGTGCTTACCGTAGAATGCGAAATTGTCTGTAGTTCCATTCCTGGTGGCAAGTGCTGGCAGGACTTTGGTGTGCATTTCCTTGGGATTTTTTTCTAAGTGTACGCCTGAGGCCCCCGTTCATATGAAAGTTAATATTGCTATTGAAAAACGAAAATGCACCGATTCATTCACTCATGGCCCCTCAGGTGCAATGAGAAACGAGGCACCTGCCATGGAGCTTACCTTCCAGTTGGGAATGACACAGACTAAATAAATAAGAACATGTGTTGGCGATTGCTAAAGCACCGTAAGGGACAGAGGGTTTGTTTCCTGCTGTAACAAGTTACCAAAAACAACAGAATTTTTTTCTGTCACAGTTCTGGATGCCAGACACCCGAAGTCAGTATCATTGGGCAGAAATCAAGGTGTCCACAGGGCCATGCTCCCTCCAAGGCTCTGGGGGAGACTCTGTTCCTTGCCTGTTCCAGCCTCTGACTGCTGCTGGCCGTCCTTGGCTTGTGGCCACATCACTCGAATCTTCAAGGCCAGCATCTTCCAAGCTCTCCCTGCTCTGTCTTCATGTCTTCTCAGAGCGTGTGGTTGGTGTGGTCCTCTCCTCTGCCTGTCTCTTCCTATAAGGACGCATGTGATTATGTACAGGGCCCCCCTTGACAATCCAGGACAACCTCCTCATCTCAAAACCCTCAATCCCACTTGCAAAGACCCCCCGCCTTTGCTATATAAGGAAACTGTCTTAGTCCATTTCTATTGCTATAACAGAATACTACAGAGTGAGTAATTTACAAACAATAGAGGTTTATTTGGCTCAGAGCTATGGAGGCTGGGAAGTCCAAGGGCGCCAGCATCTGGTGAAGGCCTTTGGGCTGTGTCATGACATGGCACAGGGCATCACGTGAGAGGGCAGAAGCCTGTCAGCTCAAAGTCTCTCTTCTTCTTCTTATAAAGCCTCCAGTCCCAGCATGGGGGCCCCACTGTGATGACCTTATCTATTTCTAATTACCTCCCAAAGGGCCACTTTCAGTCAACGTAAGAGTTTGGGGATTAAGTTTCCAACAAATGAAATTTGGGAGGCATTCAGATCACAACATTCCACGCTTGGCCCGCATAATTCATGTTTTTCTCGAATACAAAATACATTCAGTTTATCCCGATAGTTCCAAGTCTTAACTCACCTTACCTCATTCCAGCACCAACTCATAAGTCTGAAGTCCAGAATCCCATCTGAGTCAGCTACGCATGAGACTCAAGGCGCGATGCATCCTGAGGCAAATTCCCTCCAGCTGTGGGCCTGTGAAATCAAACATTCTCCTTCCAAATGCAACAGTGGGACAGGCCCAGGACATTCCCACTCCAAAGAGAGAAATAGGCAAGAAGATGGGGGCAACTAGTCCCAAGTCAGTCCAAAACCCAACAGGGTCGACATTAAATCTTAAGAATCTAGAATGATCTTTCACTCCAAGTGACGCTTCCTGGACCTACGGGGTGTGGGTTGGCCCCCAAGGCCTCAGGCAGCCCCACCCCCATGGCTTTGCTGGGCCCACCCATGCTTCAGCTCTCCCAGGCTGGCACTGCACACTGGTAGCTTTATAGTTCTGGGGTCTTGGTGGTGGTCCCGCTGCTACAGCTCCACTAGGCATCTGGGGCTCTCTGCAGTGGCTCCAACCCTGTGATGAGTCTCTGCCTGAGCCCCCTAGTACATCCTTTGAAATCTACATGGAGGCCGCCATACTTCCCAGCACTTGCCTTCTGTGAGCCTGAAGAATTAGCATGGCGTGGACGCTGCCAGGCCTTATGCCACCAGGGCTCACAGCTTGTATCTTCTGGAGCAGTGGGCTGAGCTGCACCTGGGGCTGCTTAAGCCACAGCTGGAGTGGCTGAGGATTCTGGCTGTGCCAAAATGCAGGGAGCAGAGACCCCGGGGGCCCTGGGCAACCAGCCCGTGAAGGGCGCCCCAGCCTGCCTCCAAAACCGTGTTGCTCTCCTAGGCCTCTGGGCCTGTGATGGGAGGTGCAGTCTTGAAGGTCTTTGAAATGCCTCTGGGATCTTTTTGCCATTTTCCTGGTGATCCTTTCTCTCTGCACTAATCTCCTTACTGAGCAGTCACTGCCACACTCCTGGTTTCCTCTCTGGAACATGCTTTTCCACTCTTCGCATGGCCAGGCTGAGAGTTTTCCAAATCTCTCCACTATGCTTCCCTTTTTATCATAAATCCCAACTTTAAGTCATTTTTCCCTCTTTCAGCTTAATGTAAGTGGTTGAAAGTAGCTGTGCAGCAGCCTGGATGCTTTGCTGCTTAGACATTTCCTCTGCCAGGTATCCTAATTTGTTGCTAAGTTATGCATTCCGTAGAGCCCTCAGCATGGACACAACCCAGCCAAGTGCTTTGCCGGTTTGTAACGAGGACGGCCTTTCCTCCAATTTCCAATACCTTGCTCCTCGGTTCCACCGGAGACCGCATCAGAATGGCCTTCACTGTCCAAATTTCTGTCAGCTTTCTGGTCACAATCACTTAAATACTCTCTAAAAAGCTCCAGACTTTTCCTAGTCTTCTTGTTTCCCGAGCCCTCACCAGAATTGCCCTCAGTGTTCCACTTACAGCAATACAGGCTTCTTCTCACCTGTTCCTCCAAATTCTTCCAGCCCATCGGGGTAATTTTGCCCATTACCCAGTTCCAGAGCGGCTTCCGCATTTTCAGGTATTCACTGTTGGCCCTACATCTTGGTACCAATTTTCTGTCTTAGTCTGTTTTCTGTTGCTATAATGGAATACCATAGACTGGGTAATTTATGAACAACAGAAGTTTATTTGGCTCATGGTTCTAGAGGCTGGGAAATCCAAGAGCTCGGCGCTGGCATCTGGTGAGGGCCTTCGGGCTGCGTCATGACGTGGCACAGGGCATCACATGGCGAGAGAGCAGAAGCTTGTCAGCTCAGGTCTCTCTTTCTCTTCTTATAAAGCCACCAGTCCCAGCACGGGGGCCCCACCGTGGTGACCTTATCTAATCCTCATTACCCCACAAAGGCCCCACTTCCAATCAACATAGGAATTTGGTGATTAAGTTTCCAACACATGAAATACGGAAGATACATCCAAACTGTAGCAGAAAACTTCAAGTGTTCCAGGATTAGGACATGGACATCTATTTTTTTTTTTTTTTTTTTGAGACAGAGTCTCACGTTGTTGCCCAGGCTAGAGTGAGTGCCATGGCGTCAGCCTAGCTCACAGCAACCTCAGACTCCTGGGCTCAAGCAATCCTACTGCCTCAGTCTCCCGAGTAGCTGGGACTACAGGCATGTGCCACCATGTCCGGCTAATTTTTTTTTTCTATATATTTTTAGCTATCCAATTAATTTCTTTCTATTTTTGGTAGAGACGGGGTCTCGCTCTTGCTCAGGCTGGTCTCGAACTCCTGAGCTCAAACGATCCATCCGCCTCGGCCTCCCAGAGTGCTAGGATTACAGGCGTGAGCCATCGCGCCCGGCCCAGGACGTGGACATCTTTTGAGGGCCATTTTTCAGAGAGTGATCAAGGCAGGTGGAGGCACTATTTCAGATGCACTATTTCAGACCCTTGAGGCAGAGACCTGGAGGTGATGGAACAGCCAAGCAGGCCCAGCCCAGCGCCTGACACATGGTAGGTGCTCCCAGGTGAATTATTTATTGTTCGACCAAGAAATAAAAGAATGAGCTGCTGAGGGATCTCTCTCTGAACAGAAATGGGTGCCTTGGCTTTTGCTCCCATGCCGGCTAACATCCCAACAGCCAGGCATGAGCGGTGAGGCTGCGGTGCTGCTTCTGTTTTCCTGAGCAAAGCCAAGCTGGCTGGGGCCGTCCACAGCTCTGGGCATATCTGTCTGCCAGTGGCCTCCCAGCGCAGTCCTGCCCTGTGCCAGTGGGTGAGGGTGCTCCGCAGGAACAGGGACATAGTGTTGGCAGGGCCTGGTTTCTGTCCTACCCCCTGCCTCTTAATCACTGTGCGACACCAGCAAAGCTCCTTCCTCTGGGAATCGAGTGCCAGCCACCTCCTAGGCCCAGGTCTCATTGGCTCCATTCTCCCTCTGGGCCCTATGAAACTAACTCCCCACACCCTGATGCCTGGTCCCTGGGTGGGCTGCTCCGAGGACCCATTGCTCCCCTAGGCTGCCTGCTTTCCCGGAAGCTGGCAGGATGCAGCCAGGGCCATGCTGGAGGGGAGCTGCCCAGGGCTGGGGATCAGGCCAGGCTCTGCCAGTCGTCTCCTGGCCCTTTGCCCTGACCCTGGTGCTGAAATCAGAGGCTCTGCACCCGGGATGCATTTTCCCTGTTGGTCTCCAGCTCCTCCTTGCAGGTGTCGGGGACTGCAGCTGGGGCCTAACAAAGGTTTGCTGGCGCTCATACAAGCAGAATGTGTTGATAATATCTAACGCGTATCGAGCACTTTCCACAAGCCTGCACCATGCTGAGCATCCGCACAACTGCTCAATGAGGCATCCGCTCATTTTCTAGAAGAAACCACATGGAGAGGGTCAGTCATCCACCCATCTCACCAGCCAGGAAATGGCAGGAGCCAGCCCCAGACCTGCCTGGATCCAGAGCTCGCCTGTGCCCCGGCGCTCACCTTCCTGAGCTCTTACCTCCGGTGGCTCTGGCCTGTGGGCTCTCCCAGGCGGAGAGAGGGGCAGACTCAAGTGCTGGGGGTTTCTGCCCCCGGGAACAGCCCTCAACCGATGCCCACGGCAGGAGGCGAGCAAACGCCCCAGCCCGGGTGGGGTGGCTGAGGGGTGTGCTCCACTCTGCCTCTGTCAGGCCCCGTCGGGGGTGCCCCGTTTTCCCCAGTGGTTCCTGGCTTGAGGACACCCCTTTTACTGACCCTTCCCTTCCCTGCATTGCCACTCCAATCTCCTGGCAGTGCTTCCCAGGCGTGGGTCACCTCCCAAGTAGACCACTGCTGCAGAGGGGCCCGGGCCGGCGCTGCACACTTGCGTGTTGCCTCGTGTGCTCCTCCAGCGGCCCCAGGACGTAAGTATTCCTGGTCTTGTTTTACAGTGGAGAGCAGAGCCTCAGCTACCTGAGCTGCTTGCTAGAGACCTGTCACTCAGCCAACAAGTGGCAGGGCTGAAGCCCTCGCTCAAGTTGTCCCCCATTGCGGTGCCCGTAGTCCCTGGACTGGATTTCCCAGAATGTTCCCAGAATTTACCGGGAACGTGTTGGCCCAGAGGCCATCTCCAGCCAGGCAAGGGCTCTGGGTGGGCTGGGCTGGGGAGTACAGTGACCATGCTCCTCAGCCCCCAAAGGAAGGGCTGGCCTGGTGGGCAAGGTGCCCCAGGGCTCCAAAGGGAGTGGGACTTGCTCGCTGGAAGGGCCCTGGAAGCCCTCGCCCTCTCTCTTCCCTGAAGTGGCTCCTCTTGACAGGTGCCGAGAGCCCAAGGCAGCCCAGGCTATGTGGGGGAGGCCGGGTCATGAGCCCCCACTCCAGTGGCCCCCTCAGCCGCTGCGGGCCAGCTGAGACCCACCGTGCCACCCCCGCCAGACGGCGCTCCATCAGCCCAGCACATGGAGAGCCCGGCTACCGGGCTCAGCTGGCTCAAGGTTGAACACTGCTGTCCTTGGGGGCACCTGCTGCCTGCTCGGCCGCTCTGGGGCAGAGCTTCGAGGCCAGACCCCAAGAGACCCCTCTGGTGTGTCCCCATCCCATCCTGCTCTGCCTTTGGTCAGGGCTCGCCTGGGGATGACGGAGGGCCCCAGAGAGGGGAGAGGAACCCCAGCAAGTGTGGAGACCACTGGCTCCAAAGTGTGGTGTGGGGGCTGTGATTTCCAGTGACTCAAGGGGAAGCATTTGCATAGTTAGTGTTTCTTTTTACGTGTGTTAGAAAAAATCTGCATCTAGCATCAAACGTGATTCCATGAATATTATAGCTTGGGAGAAGGCTAAATTTTAAGAAGTGAATCAAACAAAAAAATATTAAACGAAGGATATTACAGGATCATTTTGTATGTGCTAGATTGGAAAAAAATAAGGAGTGTGACGATACCAAGTGTTGCTAAGGTCTGCGCAGCGGGAGCCTCGCTTGCTGGCGGTGCAAACTGGCTCGTGCGGAAGGGGAAGGCGTGTATTTGTGCTTGCAGGTGCGGACCGGGCAGGGCTCTGGAGCTCCAGTGTGTGCATGAAGCCCTTGGGGAACCTTGTTAAGGTGCAGCTGGGGCCTCAGAGGTCTGGGTGAGCCTGGAAGGCCTGGACTTTGGGCTTCTGCCTGCAAGGCCGGTGCCGCAGGCCCTCAGACTCCTGCGCACACGCCCTGGGGGGCCGGACCCTAAATGTTCTCCACAGCGCTGTTGGCGATGGCACAACCTAGAAACAACCCAAGTGGCCACCATCAGGAGAGTGGATTAAGAAATTGTGACTTAGTTGCACGATGGCATCCTATACATTCTGGAAAGGGCCTGGACCCATCAGACCTGCAGAGGGCTTGCTGCTAAGTGGTTCTGGCCATGTCTTGGTTCACATGTTGGCCTTGCTTGCCTGATGGGTGCCAGGGGCTGGCACACAGGAAGTGCTCAAGCAACATTCGTGCAATCAGCGAGTGCTCCCCAGAGAATAGGAGGGAGGAAGGAAGACTGGGTAAGAGAGAGCAAGAGTAAGATAGGAGAGAAGGAACAGCTACACAGATAGTGAGAGGCTGAACTCCAGTAAACATGGAAAAGTGGGAGCTGCTAAGGTTCCTGGGCTGGGGTCTGAGGGGCACAGGCGCCCTGCAGGGAGAAGGGCCGGCCAGCGCTAGACCTCCTGGCAGCTGCTGAGGAAGGGAAGGGGCAACTCTTTCATCACTGGGCCCATTTTGGGCATTGGGCCAGAGTGGCCAGAGGGGATCATGGTGGTTTGGCCAATGGCTTCTGGTCCAGAGCTGGCTGCCAAGGGCAGTCTGTAGGGGAAAGATCCCAGGCTGGGCTCGAGGTTCAGCTCCAGGCAGGCCCACTGGGGCAGTGTGGGCATGTCTGGCCCCTCTCTGGCCTCAGTTGCAACATCAGTAAAATGGTTTGTTCCAGAGCCTCCTTCCTGGGCCATAAAAATGATTTCCTGATTTGAGTCCTTAGAGGCACTTTGAACCTTGGCCTCATGTCTACTTAGGTGGGGGACCAAGAGAGAGAGCTCCTTCCTCCATTCTGTTGGCCCCCGTGGGCCCTGGCTGGAGCACCTCCTGCCGAGGGGGACTGTCTTTTTCTTTTCATTCCTGGGCTGCCAATGTAGGAGTTAAGTCTGGGCACATTGTTATCACTGGTCCTCGTGAGCCCACCTCTCATTCTGTTTCATTTGTGATGTGTTCTCTTATACCTCTGGCCCTCTCCCGTCATTGCCACTTAAAGAGGCCAATGTTTGGTCCTTAGCTACTTATCTAGACTTGTAAAAATTCATGGCGTGGTTTGTGTGGCTTTAAACCAGCGTTACGCTCTATTTCATGCTGTTCCATGTGATTTTAACTGAACGTCCTGGTCTATCCCTGGTGCAGTGAGCACCCCTAGTTCACCGCTTGTCCCCTCCCTGGAACCCCAAGCAGTACCCATCATGTTCTCCTCTCCGTCCACCTAGTGGTGGGCGTCTGGGTGGGGTCACAGACGGGGGAAGGGTGGTCTTGCTGGCGATGGCTTACTCTGCGGAACAGAAAGTGGAGCCCACCCCGCGCTGCTGCAAAAGAGGTCCCAGTGAATAAAAGATCCAACTACAGAAGGTAAAACTATGTATGAGGTAAAGCTAATAGAAACAAATATCGGCCCATTTCTTGTGACCATGGGGTGGGGGAAACATCTTAAATGATCCCTCCATGCCCCAGACATAAAGTAAGAGGGGAGGGGGAGAGGTTGAGGAACTGAAGGGGAGAGTGCAGGATCTGCCCACACAGACAGGAAGGATTTCTGCTTCCTGAAGGCTACCTCTCAAAAAATTAAAAGATAAATTACAGACTGGAAGAAAATATTTTCAGTGATTAAAATCAACAAGGGTAAAACATTGCTGTTTTAATTTATTTATTAAAGAAGACACAAATAAATGGAAAGACATCTGGTGTTCACAGATTAGGAGACTTAATATTGTTAAGATGTCAATACTACATAAAGAAATCTACGGATTCAATGCAATTCCTCTCGAAATCCCAACAGCTTTTTTTGTAGAAATAGAAAAATTGATCCTTAAATTCATATGGAATTGCAAGGGACCCCAGATAGACAAACGATGTTGAAAAACAGCAAAGTTGGAGGACTACATTTCCTGATTTTAAAACTTGCTACAAAGCTACAACAATCAAAACAGTGTGGTACTGGCATAAAGACAGACCTGTAAACCAATGGAATAAAATTGGAAGTCCAGAAATAAACCCATACAGTACCACTAATTGATTTTGGTGGCACACACCTGTAGTCCCAGCTACTCAGGAGGCTGAGGTAGGAGGATCATTTGAGCCCAGTTAGAGGCTGCAGTACATTGTGATCACATACCTGTCAACACCCACCACACTCCAGACTTGGCAACATAGTGAGACCTCATCTCTTAAAAATATATATATAGGCTGTGCATGGTGGTTCACACTTATAATCATAGCATTCCAGGGGGCTGAGGCAGGAGGATCACTTGAGACCAGGAGTTTCAGATCAGCCTGGACAACATAGTGAGACACTGTCTCTACAAAAAATAAAAAAATGGCCAGGTGTGGTGGTGTACACCTGTAGCTCTAGTTACTCAAGAGGTTGAGGCAGGAGGATCTCTTCACTTGAGCCTGGGAGTTGGAGGATGCAGTGAGCTATGATCACACCATTGCACTCCAGCCTGGGTAACAGGTAAAACTATAAAACTCATAGAAGAAAACATAGATGTAAATCTTCATGACTTTGTGTTTGGTCATGGATTCTTAGATACGACACCAAAAATATGAGCAACAAAAGAGAAACTGGATAAATTGGACTTCATCAAAATGAAAAAATTGTGTGTATCAAAGAATCTTACAGGTTGAAGCTCTCTTATCCAAAATGCTTGGGACCAGAGGCATTTCAGATTTTGGATTTTTCAGATGTTGCAATATTTGTATTATACTTGCCTAGTTGGGCATCCCAAATCTGAAAATCCCAAATTCAAAATGCTTCATTGAGCATTACCTTTGAACATCATGTTGGCACTCAAAAAGTTTTGGAATTTGGATTCAGATTTCAGATTCTTAAATTAGAGATTCTCAACTGGTATCAACAGAGTAAAAAAGTAACCCATGGAATAGGAGAAAATATTTGCAAATCATACATCTGATGAAAGTCTAGCATCCGGAATATATAAAGAACTCTTATAGCTCAACAACCCAATTCAAAAAGGGGCAAAGGTCTTGAATAGACATTTCTCCAAAGAATATATACAAATGGCAACAAATACATGGAAAGATGTTTGACATCATTAGCTGTTAAGGAAATTTAAGTCAAAGCCACAGTGAGATACCATTTTACACCCACCAGAATGGCTATAATGATTGTAAAAAAATGAAAAATAATGAATGTTGGTGAGGGTGTGAAGAAAATGGAACCCTCATACACTGCCGATGGGAATGTAAAATGGTGCAGCCCCTGTGGAAAACATTTGGTCGATTTCTCAAACAGTTAAACATTGAATTACTACATGAACCAGCAATTCCACGCCTAGATGAATTCCATGCCCAAGAGAATTGAAAACACGTCCTCAAACAAATACTCACACACATATGCTTATAGCAGCACTATTCACAATAGCGGAAAGGTGGAAGAAGCCCAAATGCCCATCAACAGATAAATGGATAAACAAAAAAATGTAGTGTAGCCAGAGAATGAAATATTATTCAACCATGTAAAGGAATAACATTACTGACACATGCTACAACATAGATAAACCTCACAAACATTATGCTAAGTAAAAAAAAGCCAGGCATAAAAGGTCACATATTGTATGATTTCATTTATATGAAATCTCTGGAATAGGTAACTCTATGGAGACAGGAAGCCAGAGTTGGTTGCCAAGAGCTGGGAGAGCAGAGAATGGGGAGTAACTGCTTATGGGTCCTGGGTTCCCTCTGGGGCAATGGAAATGTTTTGGAAGTAGACAGAGGTTGTACAACATTGTAAATGTACTAAATGTCAGTGAAATATACATTTTAAAATGGTTAATTTTATTTTATATCAATTTCACAAACCAAACAACCAAGAAAGCATTCGTACCTAGCACGTTCAAAGAACTCCTGCAGGACAACCAGGGAAAGCAGGAACCTTAACAGAAAAAGAGGGCAAACGGCACAAGTGGGGAACGACAGAAAGGACCCAAACCGACTGCTGTGTGTAAGAAGACGCTCAAGCTAATGCTAATTAGAGACGTGTAAACTAAAACCACAGTGGGGTCCTCCTTCCTTGTGGAGCGCTGCAGTCGACGCCATCAGAAGATGGCGCTGAGCACCAAACAACTTTGAGGTAAACATCAGTTGAGCGCATGCGCCAGCAGAGAAACGCCTTTCCTGGGGAGGACCCTAAGGGCATGTCCAATCACAGTTT
>CAUYSK010044491.1:0-10151 GCA_963575035.1 Avahi laniger | reverse complement strand
ATTAATTTCTTTCTATTTTTGGTAGAGACGGGGTCTCGCTCTTGCTCAAGCTGGTCTCGAACTCCTGAGCTCAAACAATCCGCCCGCCTCGGCCTCCCAGAGAGCTAGGATTACAGGCGTGAGCCACCGCGCCCGGCCAGTCTAGCTTCATTTCTACTGTGATTGCACACTCACTGGGCTAGCTATGTTAATTTTCTAAGCCTCAGTTTCTTCACTTATAAAAGTGATTATACATTCATTTTTCTCAGAGTTGTTATGAGGGGTTGATGAAATATATTTGTTAACTAAAAAGTTGTTACAAAAATTTCATTTGTCTTTGAAATCACTGCCTGGCTTTTATTATTCAGGAGACATTTAGTAATTTCTTATGTAGGACTCTGAAGTTTCTTTATTCTTTATAAACTAATGATGGGTTGTTTTTAATATGGGACTTTAATTGAGGGAGGGATGTATTCCTGTTTGTTTAATCTATGTTGCAGTTTGTTTTTTAAATCCAGCCCAGATAGAGATTGGAAATTACAACAAACAAACAACAACAAAAAAACCCCCACCGGAACTATTCCGTTTCAATTATTGAGGCTAGCAAAGAACGGAAACACAGAAAAGCTCAGCAAATATTAAACTCATTTGTATATTTGTATAATCAGAGTGATTGAGAGCTTAATTTAAAATATATAATCTACCCAAGAGGTGACATATGCCATGGTGATTTGGCTTTCATATAGAGAATAATTTTTTCTCAAAGAACTCTTTGAGTTCTTTTTCTTTTACTATTATGCTATCCTCCATAGTATATAAAGAAACAAAACAAAAGAAAAAATTGTCAATAATGAATAAGCTGAAGTGCTATAATGAAGGTTCTAGGATTGTTTATAGAACCTAAACTTTTCAATATTTTTGGGAATAAATTAGTCTTAACTGATACGTCTATAGAAATTATACTTTTAATTCTTAAATATATAAAAAGCTTAGTAAAACAATAATAAAAAGTAATTTCATTTATGATATTTGAAAATTCCACTCAGGTATTATCTCCTCTAGGGAGCCTTTTTTTCTCAGCACCGTGCTTTGGGTGTATCTTGTCAAACTAAATGGTGAAGTCTGCTTCATAATTATTGTCTATCTTATTACCTGTCTGCCTTTTTACCACTAATTTTCAATTTCCTGGAAGGCTGGGATTATTCCTTATTAATCTTTGAACCCCCTCCCTGTTCCTTGCATATATATTTCCTTGCATGTTTTAGATGCTCAGTTAATTAGTAGATTTCACTATTTTTATAAACATGCTATACATTCTGGTATGATTAATGCCAAACATAAGCAGAAAAATGTTATCTGAAGCTATTTTATATTATTCATTCTAGGATTTTCCCTCCATTAGAATATTCACCAATTTTATTTATATATATTAGTTAATGAGATGATTGTACTTAGATTTTGAATGGAATATTTTTTTTTCTGATTTTAAGTTTGTTTTAAATATTAGGTCATGGAGAAAATGCTTGTGCAAAGAAAAGTCATGAAAAGTACCTTATAGCTTTGAAGAGCTCTGGACTTACATATCCTGAGGATAAGCTTGTGTACGGTATGCAGGAGCCATCTGCTGGTACCAGTACTCTGGCAGTTCAAGGTTTGTCTAAATATTTAATTTGAACAGTAGTAACTTTGCTGTATTAAAGAAGCCCCTCAAACTTTACTCATTGTTGAAGAAATTTATTTTGAGCTAAAACATTTTCATTCTTTGTAAGAAAAGTAGTAAAACTAGTAAAAATTTAGAGGCACGAAAGAACGGATTGGCCAGAGAATGCATTTTCCTTAAGTGGAATTTGGTTAGTTTATTAAGGTTTGGTTCTAACTCATGAAAAATGTAACAGTTGCTATTCAAGAGTAGCCCCAAACTTTACTAGCTCAGTATTTAAGTAAACCATGGTTTAAAATTAGAGATTAGAGAAAGAGATCCTTTTGAAACACCATTTGTAATTACTGTATTAAATCTGGGTTTTCGATGGAGATTTCCCATTGAAGTATCAATTTACTAAGTCCAAACTTATTCAAGATAAATGTTGAACTTTGCCAAGATAACTGTCAGAATGAGGTGTCCTACTTCACTTTTTTGTATCTGTATGTCTCAAAGTAATTTTAAAGTAAAGCAATATATGGCAACTATGAAAGGCAACTTTTTTCCTCCCCTCTAAAGGTTTTGCAGGTGCAGCAGGAACATTGGGACAAGTAGATTCTTCAGATGAGGTGAGATTTAAAGTTTAAAAATTTTAAGACTTCTAGCACTGTACAGATTTGTAGATATTATCTAGTTTAAGTCTCTCACTCTATAGGCAGGGACACTGAAGCCCAGAGTGGCTTCTGAGGGAAGTCTAGTCACACAGTTACTTAGAGAACAAGGACTACAATTAGATTTTTAGTTTTTATTTATAATTGATTTCTCTTTTCACAGTTTAAAAGTGGGAGATAGTGCAAGAACAGTGTCTCTGTTAGCAAAAAACGAACAAACAAAATACAGTGGGAGATAGTTAGAGATAGAGATTTCTCTTCAGAAGGTATCCCCAAATTTATCCATATAGTTGTCATATGTACAATGAAATTATTTAAAAGATTTGTCTAGAATAATTTATTGAAAGAATATGACATGTAACTATTTTTCTATCTCATAATAAAGTTATACCTTATATATCAAGGATTATTAAAAGAAAGCAATGTACTGAGAAATAGACCATCAATTTGAAATTTCAATTTTTATAGTCTTTAGTAATAATAAATACTTCTAATAAATCCTTTATTACATTTGTATATTTTATCACATAATTTATGAGAAAAATCAGTTTGTTACTTATTAATGTTCTTGATGCTTATAAAATTTAAATTCCATATTTCTAAGAATACATTTAACGATTAAAATCTAAAAAATAAAATTACATTTAAACATACACATCTTTTTTCCTTTGGAAATCCATTTTGACTTGATAATATAGTATGAACTAAGCCAAATACACTCCTTTTGAAAGGAGTTTCTGTTATGTAAGTCTTATAATTGATGTAATGCCTTAAAATTTAAATTTTATGGAAGTATATTTCCCCTGTCAAAAGGCTCCCACAAAATGTAACATTTTGTGGAGTCTCACTTTGGGCAATTTTAATGTATTTTCATCAGATTGGAGAAGTAAGTAGTTCAGTATGCTGCTGAGGAGTTAGACTCTGGAATTAGACTACCTGGATTTGAATTTGGGCTTCTTTACCAATTAGTATTGTCACCTTGGGCAAGTGTCTAAACTTCTCTCTCCATGGCTGAATTTCCTCATCTATAAAATGGAGATAATAATAGTACTTAATTCATGAGAATATTATTAAGATTGAATGAATTAATATGTGTAAGCACTTAGACCCCTGGAACCTGGCATATTGTAAACATTATATCTATGTTTGCTAAAGAAATAAAATAAATTCATTAAAAAAATTTGTGTAAATAGTTTAAAAATTTTTCTTTTTTAACTTTAAATAGTTACTTTAAGAACAATATTGGTATAATGACAGACGGGGAAAACTTACTAATATTTAAAATAGACTTTCAAAACTATATAAACATGATTTATTGTTTTAACTAAAAGTGTAAATAATTCCATTTTGAATGTGGGGAAGGGAATGGTGGAAGTAAGAATGCTCATTCTTCATATGCTACCGAAGGAAATAATTGATAATAGATGTGGTTTTAAAGTGCTTATTCTGCACTAAGAGCATTTTGTGGGGAGACAGAATGGCCTATCGAAAGGCAAGCTCTGGGAAGATTAGAAGTTGAATACAAATGGATGAACGGATACCCCATTGGCTAAAGTCAGCCAAACAGGATAGGTGCCTTATTTATATCTATTGCCAGTAGAAACTTTAGAAACTATTGCATTACGATGGTTTAGTGATTATACAACACTTTATTAAAATAATTTAAATATCTTGACTGGATTTAGAACAATCAAAATCTATGGTTTTATGTTTGTATTTATATGGTAGGTTAGAACCTTCATATTATTTTTATCATGCCAAGCATTATACATAACAACAAACTTGCTAACAATTCTTTATTTTCATGAATTGAATTGATTGCTGGACATGTAAAAAGCTGATTTTCAGGCCAGGCGCGGTGGCTCACGCCTGTAATCCTAGCACTCTGGGAGGCCGAGGCGGGTGGATTGTTTGAGCTCAGGAGTTCGAGACCAGCCTGAGCAAGAGCGAGACCCCGTCTCTACTAAAAATAGAAAGAGATTAATCGGACAACTAAAAACATATAGAAAAAATTAGCCGGACATGGTGGCGCATGCCTGTAGTCCCAGCTACTCTGGAGGCTGAGGCAGAAGGATTGCTTGAGCCCAGAAGTTGGAGGTTGCTGTGAGCTAGGCTGATGCCACAGCACTCTAGCCAGGGCAACACAGTGAGACTCTGTCTCAAAAAAAAAAAAAAATGCTTTCTATAGTTTATATATTTATTACATTTTCTAATAGGATAAAAATGGAGTTATTTGAGCATCTGAAAATGAATATTTGAAGTGCAGTTGTTTAGCTGCAAGTGAATTGAAGGGATATCTACTTTAATTTTTCTTTAAGAGAAGCATTAGAAACATAATTTTGTTTCCTTTTACTATATAGTTAATTCTTCAGGTAGTCCCCAAGGAGGCATGATATGTATACTGGAAAGAACTTGAGTTTTACAGTCAGGCAGACCTAAGTTTGAATCTTGGCTGATACTATCCCTATGCTTTTTACCATCTTTTTAAACTTCTGAACATAAGTTTCCTCATGAAAAATTGGTGATAATTTTAATGTTAGAATGTAATGGTATGTATAAAGTCCCTATCATGGACCAGGTATACATTTGGCTTTTGATAAAACGTTTTCTGTCCTAGTGCTTTATGAGTAGAAGGGATTCAAGTATTTGAATTTTGAGCTATTGTAGGTCATGCTATAGAAATTTCTGCTGATCTTTATAGAGGGAATAGTTTACTAACGCATGGTTTAAAGGCAATGAAGTTTATCTTTAAAATTTAATTAAAAGATTACCTAAGTAATATGCAAATACATTGTAGTTATTTTGCTGGACAATTCAGATAAAACAAAAGTCTCCCCTTTATCCTCTCTAACACTAGCCCCTTCTCTGGGTATCTACGGTTAATAGTTTGGATGTCCCTGACAGATCCATTTCTATGTAATTAAATAACTGTGTTTATGGAACTGTATAGTGTACGTGAGTAAATAAATGTTACACTATCTGTGACTTATTTTTATTTACTCTGTAATCTGTTATGTAAATCAATCTTTGTATTCTCTTCTTTCCATCTGTTGTGTAGTATTCTGAAATGTTAATACACTAGAGTTTATCTCATCATTTTCTTAGTTTCTAATTTTTTTATTACAAGATAGAATGCTTCCGTTTCTTTTTATGCAGATGTGCAAATATGTCTCTAAGATGTGGAATTGCTAGGTCACAGCATATGTGTATCTTAAATTTTAATAGATTATATTTCTTTCTGATCTTAAAAGTCACACATGTACATATTTAAGGCGAAAAGTATAGAAAAGTTTAAAGATAAGACCATTACCCAGGGCCAATCATAGAAAGGTTTTAGTGATAAAGTCAGGAAAATTTCTCTTTTAATTATGATTGTGATCATAATTTTTATGTAAAACATATATTCATGTATGTTTTGTTGATAAATGTACTACAAAGTCTTTGATTTGTGGTTTTGAACCTATTTTCAAGTCTTGAGTTAGAAATAGAAAAGTCATATGATATAACAAAAACAAAAATGAAAACTAGGAGGAGACATTTCAAAGACTATAAAAATTATGAATTCTAGGCTAAAAGGGACTTTAAAGTTCCTCTGGTTTGTCTTATTTATGAATGAGGAAACTGAATTCCATAGAATTAACTGATTGATTCAGGCTGCTGAATACCATCTAGTTAGTGGTAGAATTGAAATTGGATACAGGGTTTCTTACCTGCTGGTCTAGTGTTCTTTCTGTAAAGTAGATAGACCACTGTTCTCATTACTGTTGCTATGCACCAAATTTGTCCAAAACTTTGTTTCTTAAAATTACCATTTTATTTTGCTCAGAATTTTATGACTCAGGAATTTGGAAGGACAGCTGGGCACTTCTCACTTGGGTTATCTCATGTGGTTGATTTAGTTGTTGGCTGTAGCTACAGTCATCTGAAGGTTAAACTGAGTTGGAGATCTAAGATGGATCCCTCATAGGACTGACAGTTGATTCTGGCTGTCCAGAAGGAGCTCTGCTGGCTGTTGATCAGAGTGCCTACATGTGGTTTTTCCAGCATGATGGTCTCAAGTTGGACATCTTATGTAGTGACTGACTTCTCCCAGACTGAGCAGCACAAGAGCAGAAGCCATAGAGCCTTTTCTGAGCTAGCCTTACAAGTTACATAGTGACACTTCCACTGTATCCTATTAGTTGTAAGTGAGTAGCAAAATATGTCCAGATTTACTGGGAGGTGATATAGATCCCACCCTTTGATGGGAGAAATGTCAAAAGAATTTGTAAACACATTTTAAAACTTCTACAACCAGGATGTGACATTAGCCATTCTTTTCCCTGGATTCTCTCTCTCTCTCTCTCTCTCTCTCTCTCTCTCTCTCTCTCTCTCTCTCTCTCTATGTGTATGTGTTTGTTTTATTTTATTTTTTTCTTTTTGGGATGACTAGTGATTATAGCTAAATAACATACCAATAATTGATTACAGATTTTTCTATCCATTTCAGTGGCACTTGTCTCTTGGGAAAAACTATAACTAATAATAAAATACCTCTATAGCCAGTAACTGCTCTTGTAGGGTTTTGATGAAAATCAAAGTTTTCCTTAAGTATAACAGTTACCATTGTAAATCAAGAGGATAAAAGCTTATATTTAAGGTTTAAGATATTTTAGAGAGTTAATTTTTACCTTTGTAAAGCAAAAGGGAATATACTAAAATTTTACTATTAATATCATTCATTGCTGCTTAAGGAACAAAATATACTTTTGAATTTAATTAATACTAAAGCTACACAATTATTGTTTCTCTTCTGCTAGTCTCTTCTTGGGGTCGTCTATCCCTGCGGCCCTCAGCCCCCATCAGTGGCCTGTTAGGGACTAGGCCGCAGAGTTCTATCCCCCAACACAAGTCCATGGAAAAATTGTCTTCCATGAAACTTAGGAATGGGAGTGAAGAGGGGGCGCACAGCAGGAGGCGAGCAGACAAGCCGGTGAAGCTGCTCCCCCTCCCCATCGCTTGTGCTTCCATCTCTGCTTAAACCACCCCCCACGCCCCCCCCCCCATGGAAATGAAACCGGTCCCTGGTGCCAAAAAGGTTGAGGACCACTGGTTTCCTCTTTTATTTTTGTTTATTTCTTATTTCTTAATGGCAAACATTATTTTATTAGGACCCGTGGCCTACATGGGAAAAAAATTCCACTGGGGGCCAGATATCATAAGCAATAAGCAAGTTAATTGAGTTTGTGTGGTTTATTTAGAGAGAAATACAAGAATCTCCACCCACTCACTTAACAACTGTCATTATTTTACATTTCTATTGTACTTTTATTCTCTTCAAAGCATTTATATAGATTACTTAAAATGATTAAAAATGCAAGAATTAATAAAGAATGGAATAGATTAGGGAGAAAATAGATGAAGGGATAAGATGGTTAGAAAGAGTGTGGTAGAGGAAGAATACTTGGATATAGATGTTCTTGAGCAAATATCTATTTTATACCATTTAAAAATTTCATTAATGCTTTTAAAGCCATACTGTATTTTATTTTTAAAAATTATTTTATTTTATTATTTTTTTTTTTGGGACAAGAATCTCTCTCTGTCACCCTGGGTAGAGTGCAGTGGTGTCATCGTAGCTCACTGCAGCCTCAAACTTCTGGGCTGAAGCAGTCCTCTTGCCTCAGCCTCCCAAGTAGCTGGGTGGGACTACAGGTTCCTGCTGGGATGCCTGGCTAATTTTTCTGTTTTTAGTAGAGACAAGGTCTCACTCTTGCTTAGGCTGGTTTCAAACTCCTGACCTCAAGTGATCCTCCTGCCTTGGCCTCCCAGAGTGCTAGGATTACAAACGTGAGCCACTGTGCTCGGTCAAAAGTACGATTATTGAAATGAAAAATCAGAGTGCTTTTTATAAATGAATAGATAAAATTAATTTTACTTTTGTAGATATGCATTTTAATTTTAATCTGTTATCATAAATTACATTAATGGTGAAGGGTCGGGTGGGGAATCACATAAACTTTTGGTGGGAAAGGCCTTAGAAATATCTAATGTATTTCTTTTCCAGTGTAGGAATTGATTTTACAACATTCCTGACCATTGATAAGACTCCAACACTTGTGATGGTAGGGAGCTTACCTAGTTTATGAGGCAACTTACTCCTTTGCTTGATAGCTCTAATAATTTAGGAAGTCCTTCTTAATATTTTGTCAAATATTGTGACTTTCACACATTTTTTTCTTATTTTGCCTTCTGGAAAGATTTTTATTTCTATATGATACTTCTTTAAATATTTACCTTTAGTTACTTAATACTCTATTGTGCATAGCTCATTCTTTTCATCTGTCTAGTAAAGTCATTCCCCTTTAAAGTCCATATTCTGATTCGGTTCATAGTGATGGAACATCTTTTGATAAGCATATGGTGTCTTCATTAAGGCCTTGGTTTTTTTTGTTAGCCTTTTAGCAGCTATCCTACACTGCTGGTAGGAGCCACAGTGGTCAAATGAAATGCTCAAGTTTCCTCTGCCACCAAAGTACAGCTGACAATTTAGAGTTCCCTCTCTGCTTTGTACTTCTCAAGTTGAATTAAAGCAAACAATCTTAGATAATAGTAGTTTACATAAATCCTTTAAATGTCATCTTATTGTTCTGATCTTTCAAGATCTCCTTTGGATTTTATTTTTATAACCTGATATGTTAAAAATTCCTTCTAGCCTTGTGTATTAACATTCTTTGAGTGTTGTTTTAACCAGCTGTGAATTTATTTGACTTCTTTATATGAAGCTCACATTTTTTCATCTGCCTAGTAAATTCATCAAAGAAAGAACGGTTAATTTGGGTTGAGAAACCATCTGTAGATTTTACAGACTGGGGAACCTGATTTTCTTGGACTTTCTTGTCTCGTGTTTTCTTGTTTCTTCTCCAAAAGGATTTGGACCTATGTCTATATTTTGTGCCTGAAACACATGTACCAATGGTGCCTATTTCCCTGCACAGGGACTAGTTGAGGTCTGGAAAGTGTTTTTTTTTTTTTTTTTTTGAGACAAGGTCTTGCTCTGTTGCCTGGATTAGGGTGCAGTGGTGTCAGCCTAGCTTTCAGCAATCTCAAACTCCTGGGCTCATGCGATCCTCCTGCCTCAGCCAGTAGCTGGGACTAGGCATGTACCACCACGCCTTGCTAAGTTTTCTATTTTTTTGTAGAGATGGAGTCTTGCTCTTGCTCAGGCTGGCCTCGAACTCCTGACCTCAAGTGATTCTCCTATCTCAGCCTCCCAAAGTGCTAAGATTATAGGTGTGAGCCACCTCACCCAGCCAAGTCAATTTATTTCCTCTTGTCAGTTGAACGTCTTCTCCCAGGGTCCTGTACTGCTTCTTCATGGATAAATGGGAATAACCTCCCCGTCATGAATTTGGAGGGATAAGAAATTGTGGCCATGGTAACTGTTTTGTTTTCATCTTCTTTAATGCCTGAAATTCCCACTGTTGGGAATTATTCCTGTTTTTTAAAAGTATTATTCTTTCTCAAAATAAAAATGTAGGACTTTTAATATATAACACAGTAATCCATTATCTTGAGCAAATTGTGACAATTATTAGTAGTATTGGAAATCAGACTTAAAAACTTCAATTCATATTCATTGTTGATTAAATATAAAATAAATATTAACAAAAGATAATAAGATTACCTAAAACATTTATTACTTAGATATGACTCATTGTAAACATCTGTATTCTAATAGATTTTTTTTTTTTTTTTTTTTGAGACAGAGTCTCACTCTTTTGCCCGGGCTAGAGTGAGTGCCGTGGCGTCAGCCTAGCTCACAGCAACCTCACACTCCTGGGCTCAAGCAATCCTTCTGCCTCAGCCTTCCCGAGTAGCTG
>CAUYSK010044489.1:0-28338 GCA_963575035.1 Avahi laniger | reverse complement strand
TTCTTTCTTTCTTTCTTTCTTTCTTTCTTTCTTTCTTTCTTTCTTTCTTTCTTTCCTTCCTTCCTTCCTTCCTTCCTTCCTTCCTTCCTTCCTTCCTTCTCTCTTTCTTTCTTTCTTTCCTTCCTTCTCTCTTTCTTTTTTTTATTTTTTTAATTTTTTTTTTATTTCAGCATATTATGGGGGTACAAATGTTTAGGTTACATAGATTGCCTTTGCCCCACCTGAGTCAGAGCTTCAAGCATGTCCATCCCTCAGATGGTGCGAACTGCACCCATTAGGTGTGAATATACCCATCCCCTCCTCCCCTTCCCACCTGCCTGACACCCCATGAATGTTACTATTATATGTGCACTTAAGTGCTTTGATCAATTAATACCAACTTGATGGTGAGTACACGTGGTGCTTATTTTTCCACTCTTATGATACTTCACTCAGTAGAATGGGCTCCAGCTCTATCCAGGCTAATACAAGAGGTGCTAGATCACCATTGTTTTTTGTGGCGGAATAGAGCTCCGTGGTATGCTTTATAGCAGCACAATTCTCTCTCTCTCTTCCTTCCTTTCTTCCCTCCTTAGATGATGCCCTACGTATGGTGGCCCCTCAGCCCCTCCTCAGGACCGTGAGTGCAGACCCAGAGGGCGTCGGAGCAGCTCCTCCTCTGCGGCTAACTGAGAAAGGTGCGAATCTGGGGACCACGAGGGCTGACTGCCTGCGATGGGAAGGACGCGGTGACGTCAGGGAGAAGCAGCAGGGCCCCACCGCCACGAGCGCCAGGCTCTTCCTGAGACCACTCGCACCGCGGTCCTGCTGTCGAGGTCCCGTGTTCCTCCATTCGCCCAGCAGGGAGTTCCCAGTTTTCCTTAAACCAGTTTGAGTTGAGTTTTTATAACTGGCAGCTATCCTCTCTGAACATTATTTAATCTTTTTTGGAAGTTGTGAACAATTCTTTAGGATATAAAACATACAACATGACCAGTCTAGGTAAGAAATGGATTTTGCCTCTCACAGCTTCCCCCAAAATGGGAAACCATTTCTGCCCGCGGTTCCAGTTCAAGAAGAAGCCGTAAGTGGCCGGTTTGGGCTTTGGATCTGACCCAGAGACAACGAAGCTCTGGGGAACCTACCTGTGCGGGCCTAAGGCCTCATGGATCGTGCAGGAGAAAGGATTCCTGTCCAATGAATTTGAGTGGTCTTCCTGGCGGGGTTAACCAGAGAGGCAGAGGCTGAATGGAGGGCAGGGGATGGGAGGTGGGTTTGCAAATCCTCACAAAGACGCACCAGGATGAGCAGCAGAGCCAGGCCAGAAGGAGCAGCACCTCTCGGGGAGTCTCAGGAGCTCTGAACCCACGAGGCTTTGGCTCCTGGGTCTGTAACTGTTCTAACAAATGACCACTAAACTGATGGCTTGAAACAATGCATGTTTAACCTTTTACCACTCTGGAGGTTGCAAGTCTAAAATGGGTGTCACCAGGGCCAAATCAACGCATCAGCAAGGCTGTGCTCCCTCCCAGGGCTGCCGGAGATGATCCCATTTCCCCTTCCTGGATCCTGGAGCTGCAGTCCTTGAGTTCCTTGGCACATGGTCCCACCTCCACCTTGTGACGAGGAGCATCACAGCACCTGCCTCTCGACTCTGCTCCCCCTGAATGGCCTTCTCTCCTGTCTGCAGTGGGAGCTCTCTCTGTTTCCCTCTCATCTACCTGCGATGGCATTCAGAACCCACCAGGGAATCCAGGATAATCTACTCTTAACTTAGTCACATCTGGAAGGAAGTTTTTCCACACAAGATCTTTGGGGCACAGTTTTCCTCTTACCACACTGCGGCTGATTCCGGCTTCACAAGTCTGGACCTCCCTCTCCAGTCCCGAGGGTCTGTGACATTCCTGTCCCCTTTCTCTGGCCCAGGCACTGGAGGGAGCTTGAGTAGGTGTTGCTTTATATTTCTGCTTTATTTGGGCTACTTTGGCTAGAAGAAACAAAGATAAGTTTAGAAACTGAAGTGGAAAAAAATGTCATGATAAATATAATAGCATCCTTGGAAAGTTTAAACATTTGTGTTAGAAAACTTCAGACCTAATAAAAATTTCATTAAGACATAAAATAAACACACCTAGAATCAATTACATTCTTCCATACCAGCAGCAACCTAGAATGCATGATTTATAAGGAAATTCTATTTACAATAGAAACAAAAATATGAAATATTTAGAAACCAATTTAAGAAGAGATGCATGACCTTTATACAGAAAATGACTAAAGTTTTTTGGGAAATACAAAAGCATCTTCTCTCTCTGACTCTGCTCCCTCTGCTTCTATCTCATGGCCTTTTTCTCCTCTGGTCTCTTTGCCTCCCTGTAATGTACCTGCGATGGCGTTAAGTGAAGAGATTGAAGCGCCACTCTCTGGTGGGAGGGCTGACTGTGATAATGTCAGTTGTCAGCAGGTTAATTGATGGATTCCACTTAGTTTGGGTATGATTTTTTCATGAAACATTAGGGAAGCATTTTAAAATTCATCAATAAGAACGGAACTACAGAATGCTTTTATAGAAAGAAAACTATAGAAAACAGTATCAGCATGGTCAAGAATGTGGCTTTGGGTCCACACAGACCAGGGTTGAGAGCGAGTCCACCCGTTATGAGCTGGGCATTTTGAGCCAGCCATCCCGCTCCAGAGAAGTTACTTGCCTTCTTTGTAAAGTAGAGATAAGTCAACATTGTAAATGAATTCTGAAAGGCAGTATTACAAAGTATTTAAATAGAACTGGATACAATGTGTTCTGGAAACTGTATCTTATGACTCAGAAGTGTTTCTTGTGGTGCTAGAAACAATGTTTTAACATGAAGACTTTGAATAACATTGTTTCAGAACAACAGAGCAGGGAAAATTAGTATTTTCAAATTAGTATATTTGGTTTATTTCATATAAAATTGAACATGTAGTGAAAGAAAACTTACTAAGCAAAAATCAATTTCAACCATGTCACAGAAAAATTAATGCATTCAATTTGGCCAAAAGCATTTAAAAAATATTCTTGGAAAAATGAAGGATTGTGTTATTTGGGGATTTTTTTTTAACACATTCTAGAACTGTCTTTTATTAAGAAGTAATGGACCAGAGGGTGAGTTGAAGCAGGCAGGGCCCCCACCCTTCCCTAAGTGCAGAAACAGGAATTCACACAAGAAAGCAAATAGAAGCACACGAGTATGCACAATTATTTGTAAGAACTTGAAGTATTACCATGATGATTAAGTATAAACAAGTAATAAACAAATGAAGCAACAAGAGGAACAATCAACTAAGAGCTGTTATTGGCATAAACAACTATAGGTCAAGTATTTCCAATCTGAAATGCTTAGGACCAGGAGTGTTTTGGAGTTCAGGTTTTTTCAGATTTTGGAATCTTTGCATTATAAAATTTGCATTTCTATAAAAACATTCTGTTGTTTTGTTCTTACTGGACCCAGTTCAGCATCTCTAATCCAAAAATCTGAAGTCCAAATTGCTCCAATGAGCATTTTCATTGAGCATCAGGTTCGCAAAAAAAAAAAAAAATTTGGATTTTGGAGCATTTCTGATTTCAGATTTTTGGATTAGAGATCCTCAATTTGGAGGTCTTTCGGAAAAATCTCACTTTACAAAAATCACTAAAATAAAAATGATCTAGGTACACTTGAACTCCTGTTTTTCACCCTTGGGCTACTGAAGTCGTTCCCTACACATGCGGGCTGCTGGAAACACCTGGGCACGTGTGGCCGATGTCATGGCTTTCTCTGGCAGGAGCCTGGGGGTGCAGCTCCCATGCTAGGACACTCACTGCTCCCATTGAAGCTTCCTCTGGCTTCTCTTCCCAACCAGAGCAAAAGCCGGCAGGGCACCCTCAGACCTCAGGTCCCTCCACACCCCTGGAGTGGTTGCCAGGAGGTGACTCGCTCCCCTTTCCCCTCCAGGGAGAGCTGCTGCTCAGAGCGTAGGCCGCTGCCAGCCACCAGGTGGTTGGATTCATTGCTTCACCCACCCCGGCTGCTCTCACACGGTGACTGAGCGCGGCAGGAGAGCTGCAGTGGGGACAGTCCAGCCCTGGCCTCCTCCACGGGCATTCTTTGCCCAGGACCCCCCACAGGGCCGACCAAGATGCCGTCAAGGGGTCACCACACTCTGGCTCCTCCTGCCCTGTCCTTTCTTCCTCTCGTTCTTGGTCGAGGCTTTCCACACAGCCCCCTCTCCCCGCTCGCCCTTCACGGGTGCTCTCCCCCTGCCTTCACTCTCTGCATCCTAACTCCGTCTCCGTCTCTGCTTCCCACAGGACCAGGATTGCAAAGAAGGTAAAAAATGTATCTATTCTGCTTGATTCTGTATCATTGGAACCTTGAAAGAGAAAATTCTCACTGATACAATTAGTAAAACAACATACATAAAATATTGTCAAGTCATGAACAACCAAGGAAATGCAGAATAAAATGATGTTGTAATATTTTATGTTTCTGAAATTAACCAAATAAAAACTGTTGGTGAGTTGATTGTGAGACTAGTATAATCATACTTTGCTAATATTTATAATTACTGTATCATTTTTCAAAGCTAGCTCAGCATACGAATAAAGGACTTTAAACCAGAGCTAGAGTCCCCTCTTTGAGAAATGGTTCTAATGAAATCATTTAAAATAAGGCAAAACAAGAAAATAATTGACATACATCAAGTTCTTTGTTGTTTCATTAACTATAAGAACATTTCCAACCATAGGAAAGTGATCACTTAAATGAGTTCTTCTTAGAAAGGAAAATGCTGAAATTGAATTGAAATGAGCTATAAGCAACCTGTTTAAGAAACAGCCATGAAGAGAGTCGAATTTTCCAAATCTTGGTCTCCGGAACAGTGCTTTTGCAGCTTTCTAGCACGTCCTTATCTGCGGAGAGGGATTGACGGTGACCTGCACTCTCTGAAGTTGATGCAGCTTGTGTCCCTAGAGCGGGACACTTCATTTCTCTCTGTTTGATAAGCAGCATTTATATCATGTTGGGATTCATTTTATCTCCTAAGGCTCAGTACTTGGGAACACACACTATATTTTGTTGATTTTCAGAGGGCAATGATTCTGAAACATTTTATGGACTTAATAATAGCTTTCCAGAGCACAAATGGAAAAGAATTACATTAAATATACAAATCAATTATGAGATGTACCCTGACT
Source organism: Avahi laniger (assembly GCA_963575035.1). NCBI lineage: Eukaryota > Metazoa > Chordata > Mammalia > Primates > Indriidae > Avahi > Avahi laniger. The sequence continues at coordinate 23,147 of CAUYSK010044489.1, read as the reverse complement.
TCCAAAATGTTAAGAAGAGTACCACTGTGCATCTCCAACTGGGGGAACAGAGCACAGAGGGCTGAGCAGCTGGTCCTGAGAGCCTGGTGTGCTGCAAACCAATACACATGTGCTACACTCACATGCATGCAGACTCCGCCCCAGAAGAATGGCTGGGGATCACAGAGTGGGGATCATATATGTGGATTCCGGTATGCCCTTCCATGGGGGGCTGATCAAATCAGTATTCTTGCTGTCAGGATGGAGGGGCATATGTAAATCCATCAGCACACTTTTTGACACTAGTGGTGAGCGATTCCTGTCCAAGAAATTCTTCTGGTGCCCCCAGAAACTGACCAGGTCAACGAAGGATATCATGGAAGACCCTTTAAGTTGAAGTCAAAGGTTGCATCTATATACATAATCATCGCATCCCTTCAAATCTTGCATACTTCTTAGGCAATGGGGGTTGTTTGGTGATGGGAATGGGTTTAATCAGGAAGTTTCCATATAAAATGGAGATAAATTGATTCATCAATTCTCATACTTCGAAGTCTTACAAGATGCACATTGGGGGGTGGGGTAAGTTCACCTAGGAGGAGGATGACATGTTAGCAGACAGCTCCTTGGGCTTGTTCATTAACCTCCCGCTTCCTGCCAGGTGAGTGTGCTCCTCAACCAGGGGGTTGGGGGAGCCTGTGGTGGTTGTCCCAACACGTGCAGTGCCCTTTTGTGAAACACCCAGACACCTGTGTCCACCAGCAACTCTCAACAGAAAGGCCAGAACTGAAGGCGGGATGAGAACTTTCTCCAGTAACTTTAGGAAAGGAGAGGATATGCCAAGCTTTTAAATTTACCCTTCTCAGTGTCTAAGGGCAACTAACTCTGTGATCATGAGTGGAGAATTTTAACACAGTGGGGAGAAAAAGGAGACAATAGAATAATTATCTTATATTAACCAAACTTACATGTACTCTGTCTGATTTCATCCTCAGGATGGTGATGTGACAACTATATCTGTAGAAAACTAAAACCCAGAAAGGTTATGAAAGTTTCTAATGCCACACAACTGAAAAAAAAAATATGCTGGAGTGAGGAAGATCTGTGAAATGCCACTTTCTGGAACTTTAAGTTGGGCATTTGCAGTATGGAAAAACTTGAGGATTAATTCAGGACACTGTGAGAATTAACTTGCCCTTTCAAACATGTGAATTGTGTGCATTGCCATTGGCTTTCAGCAGTGTTAGTGGAACAGTTGTTCTCATCCACAATTTACTTTGAGCCATATTTTGTGATAATTCTTCGGTTATTTTCCATCTAATCAAGAGTTTACTTCATGCAAAGTATTCATCCTAGAAAATAGTCTGGGTATTAGGTGTCTGGTGAATAGATGAGTGACAGGTGACCTGATAAAGCCTGCATTTGACTATTTTGCTTCTGTGATCAATGGCGATAAGTCAGTAGGACATTTCACAATGAACTTGCTGCACACAACTTTAGTTAAGAGACTTGGGAAGTTGTTCAACATGTCTGAGATGCTGCTGTGTCTCTTCGTGTAGTGGACAGGTCACCATGCGGGGGCTCGAGTCATGAGCTCTGTTGTCAGACAGCCAGCCCTGAAATTCTCGCTCATGCACTTGCTAATTAAATGCTCCTGTTCTAGTCGTCTCAGGCTGCTATAGCAAATTACCATAGACTGGGGGGCTTAAACAACATTTATTTTTCGCAGTTCTGGAGGCTGAAAAACCCAGATCATGGTGCTGGCAGACCCAGTATCTGGTGAGGGCCCACTTCCTGGTGTACAGATGACTTCTTCTTGTGTTCTCACACGGGGGAAAACAGACAGAGGGAGGCGAGCTATCTTGTCTCTCTTCTTACATGGGCACTAATTCCATTTATGAGGGCTCCACCCTCATGACCTGGTTACTTCCAAAGACTCCAGCCCCTAATGCTACCCCAGGGGGATATAGGTTGCAACATATAAATTTTTAGGAGACACAAACATTCAGCTCATAGTGGCTCTCAATCCGTTTTCTCATATTTAGTGTAACCATTGCTTACAGTGGTGAGGAGTACATGGACTTGCTCATAATAAAACAGAAAATGCCGAGGAGTGCTGTGGGTTTGCATCACTTTGAATATGTGTAACAAGTTTTGAGTAAGGACTACGGTCACATTGATCTGCTGCCAGAGTAGAGAAGTTTGGACTATTTTGTTTAATATTTTTACACAGAAATAAAACAATGGGAGAGATCTCACAAAATTTGGGTATTTGATTTGTCATTATTAAGAGACACAAATTAAGGGAAGAATGATCTATTGGACATTAGACGCTTAATCCATCTAAGAAAAGTCTGCACCGATTTTAATTCCAAACTATGCTGTAACGTGGGCAAAAAGGAATGAGAAGTTAGGCTGACATCATTAGGAGATTTCTCCTTGCGCTGTAGGCAAGACAACAGAGGCTACAAGGAAACCTGCTCCAGTTCCTTGTGTTACATGTAAGAGGGATTGTCACACATTGTCACACACACATGATTATCACACAAGGACACACTCACATGATTGAGTGAAAAAAGAACAAAATATTTATTTATGATCTCACTGATTCCCAGAGGCATGATTCTAACTGTATTTAACATTTTAACATTCGATTGAAAATGTTTTGTAGCAAAATTCTGTGTTAATATCATGACAGTTTAATTTTCTCACAATTTATCCATTTCTCTGACTCATTGAATATCCCAGAATTACATTGGATTAAACTCCTATAGTATTTCCTTTTTCTTATAATCTAGGTTTATTTTTCAGAACTGCTTGGTCAATGACCCATCTGCAGTTTTTCAGAACTGCTTGGTCAACGACCCATATTTATTTTTGAAAAAATAAATATGATCCTTCTAACAACAACAGCAACAACAGCAACAAAAAAGATGATCCTATGTAATGCTGAATACTTGGCAATTGCTTTTTAGAGATACTCAGTCTCCTACAATGCCTTTAAAATTGTATAAATTCATAAAAGTGCATAAATACTTTTTGAAATTTCCAAGAAAACATGAAAAAAGGGTTCTCTTACAGTTGGGTCTGTGTTTTCAGATGCATAGATTCCATAATAACCTTTTCATCTGGCGATCCATCTATTCTTATCACTATCAATGTTAAAGAATGTCAAATCATGTCCTTTTGTTTTATTTATCATAGCATATTATCTATATTCTACTTTTCCCCCTTGTTCTTGTAAAGTGACTTTAATTTTCCAGAGATGTGTAAAGAGAATTTACTCTGAATTGACTTCATCTGGCCAAGGCAAGATAACAAGCTGAGGTTTGAGTTAGATAACGTCAGCAACAACATCAGCGGAGTGTTCCAAGGGCAGTGTGTGAAATAATGGCACAGAGCAAACTGTCTGCAATCAGACTGCCAGGCATGCCTCCCTCTACCACAAGAACACTGCAGGGAGACCACAGGGGCAGTATCTACAGCATGTAGACACGACACGAGGAAAGTGAACATGCATTCATCACTATTTCCTTCTAAGGGCAATGTAAGAAGATCACTGGCTTCCAGTTGGTTGACTTGCCAGCCACGCATATTGCTTTAGATTTCTTGGATAAAAGCTGCTACATAAACACCACTTATTACTACTGATGATTGTTTCTTGTGGCAACTGTTGACCAGAAGTCTGATGTCAAAGAAACTGAACCTCCACTTGCAAATGCTCAGTGCCGCTGAGCTAAAATGAAGCAGTAGATACTTCAGTGAAGACCTTGAACCACAGCTCTGACCTTGAATTTTCTCATTCTAAACTCACTTGTGACATGCAATCATTTACTAATGTTTTGTTTTCTGGCTTTCAATTTCCCCTTCCTCTATTCACATAGGTTTGTGCTTAGGGAGCCAAAGTCTTGTTTTGTTTTGTTTCAGTTTTCAGTAATTAACTCTTCCAATGAAAAAAGGATCATTTCTAACTTATTGGGGCATTTTAGGTATTATTTAAGAAAATTAAACTATGACAGCAGTCTAATCCTTAGATGGATGTTTAATATTTGTGGAGTTTTTAGGTCATGCTTGGTTTGATTTATTTTATCTGAAATAAAATGCATTTCATCTCCACCGCGATGCATGCAAACATGACAGAGGAAAATGATTCTTAATCCTGGTCTCTTCAAAGGAGGTTTTGTATAAATTTGAATTTCAAATAATTTGTTATTTCAAACACTTCAGATGGGGTTGAATAGAGTCATTTGTAAATTTGTAATGTATTTTAAAATGCAGTTTAAGATGTACTAAGCACTTTGCTATAAAGAAGAAATGACAAGTTCTCATTCCTTGGCATTGTGCCAGGGACAGCTGAGATGCCATTGTTGGTTCAAATATTTCTGCCAAGAAACAGTGTGTTGATGTCCTAACCCCCGGTACCTGTGGTTGTGGCCTTATTTGGAAACAGAGCTACAGATGATGATGATGATGTCATTAGGGTGGAGCCCAATCCAGTGTGACTAGTGTCCTTGTAGGGAAAAGAGAAGAGACACAGAGACACACAGGGACAACGTCATGTGATGGTGGAGGCAGAGATGGGAGTGATGTGTCTACAAGCCAAGGAAAGCAAGGATTGCTGGTAAGTACCAGAAGCTAAGAAGAAGGAAGGATCTTCCCTTAGAGTCCTTAGACACGGTGTGGCCTTGCCCCACATTGACTTTGGATTTTCAGCCTCCAGTAGTGTGAGACAATAAATCCCTGTTGTTTTAAACCAGCCAGTTGGTGGTAAATTGCCTGGCACCGCCAGGAGACTGGCACAAACGCTGGAGCTGGGGCTTCCTTCTGGTGACCTCTCCCACGCGACCTGTGTTGAGCCCAGGGCCACAGAGGCCTGAACTGCTGAACCTGCCGCACTTTGCCCAGGAAAACTGTGAACATGAATCAGAGCACATGGAGTCCCGACGTGCAGAGAAGCCCTGAGGCTGCCTATTTGACAGGTTAGCAGACACAACAGAGGGCTGATGAGACCTTCCGTTTATTTGAAACTAGGTTAGGAAACACCACGCATTTGCTTCAAAGCCACTACCGCTAGGATGGGCACGTGAAGACAGATAAAAATCTTCCACTACTTCGAAAACCGGAAGCACGCTGGATGCACTATCGGGAGCCGAATAAGCAGCGATGTTGTCTGGCAAACTGGCGAGAGCTTCTTACAGTTTGATGGATCCAGTACTTTCCCTGAACTCTTTGTCCATCCTCGCCCCCGCTGTGTACCCAGGAAAGAGACTGTTTGTTGGAAGCTCTAGGAGGCCCAGGGCACACAGCGTTCAGGTGGGGACCGCCCATCCTGGTGGATTCCAGCACTCCAGGCAGACATTCCCTCGCTCTCAGTTGTCATAATTCAGCTCAGTAGACTGGGACGCTCCTGAGGCCAGGCCCGAACCCCACACCTAGCGGAGTTCACTCCATATCCACTTGCTGATTGATTGGATCACAAAGTAAAGTCAATACACAAAAGGAGAATCATAGAGTCATAACATTTTTCTGAAGTTAGAATAAAGCTGAGACAATTTGGTCTAAATTTTTTACTGTGCCAATGAGGAAATTGAGACTCAGGTTAATTCATTTGCCCAAGATCATATGGCTAGTTAAGGTCAGGTTCAGACTCAAAGGCACAGATAAAATATCCATATACTGGCCTCCTCTATTTCTCACAAATTCTATTAGCCATCCTTGACGCTTTTGTGAATGGGAGTGATCATCTCACCAAGCAAGCCATTCCCTTTTCACAAGCACCATTCTTGAGAAAAAAATAAACTCCCTACTATCGATGCAGAACATTTACCTTTCATAGCGTTTCAGCACGTTGTGTTCCAATAGGATATGCCGTCTTTCCCCACAGATAAGGGAAATCATAAAAGTGAATGTGTTATAAAGCTAAAATTGTAATCACATATTAAAAACAAAGGAGCATTTTTCTTGAATTCCACTTGTTTGGCAGCAGCATGCGCGGTGCCTGCTTTAGCGTGGAAGCCCCTGGCGCCACAGCTGACGTGGTGGGAAGTTTACGTCCAGCGTTGGAAAACAAACACTGCGCATCCCTCAAAGCACAGGATGAAAGTGGACTGCACGGGTCATCCTCACCTGTGCCAGTCACTCCAGCTGTCTCTTTGGCTGCTTTCGATGCAATTACTTGGATTTCAGAGGCCTGAACAAACACTGGGTTGACTGTTGATATTTTAACATGGCTGCGGTTCTTTTCCCATCCGTCTTCCAGACAGGAAATACTAATTTTCTTTTAACAGAAGGTGGAAATTGTACCTGTAGACAAACATCTCTCTCCTCATACCAGAGGTGATATTGTGTCTATAAGATAAATTGTGTTGTCAGCCAGACAGAGGGCCTGGGATACTGAAGTTTGCTCATAAATATGTGTGCAGTGACTTCAGTGTTTCCACCACTTGCTAGAACCTCCCAGAAATCATCTTCTTCCTCTTCTTGGCCAACACAGAGCAGCGTGGCTTCCCCTCTCACAATCTCTCTTCTCCATTAATCCAGAGAACCCACTTTGGGGAGAAGAGGTGACGGAGCCCAGCAGAGGTTCGCTCCTCCGCTCCATTCTGGGTGTTTCCTCTGGCACCGCGCGGTGCGGCGCTGAGCGTGTGCGGGTCAGGGGGTCCCTCCAGGCCGTCTGCGTCCACTCCGGAACCCAGAGATGCTGCGGGAGCAGGGAGGACCGGAGCTGCGGCTGAGGTGGGAGCTAGGAGGAACGTGACCTCAGCCCACAACACCTTTTATTCCTAATTCGTGCCCTGGTTTAATGAGGATGTTTTTAGGACATTTTATGACAAGGATTTTAGGACAGTCTGGTTTTAGAAAGAGACTAAGAAGAAGGAAGAAAGGTAGGAAGAGATCAAATATTTCTTCTGATTGAGTCAAATTCTCTTTAATCCTAAAACCATCTTCTTCAAAGTGAGGTTAATGAAACACTCAATAGCACGTTCCTACTAATAGCCCAACACTATTTTTCAATATACTTTATTATGATATTCTAAAATGAGACATCACTTTACATTTTACAAAACTCCTTTACAGTCCTAACTCCGCTTGATATCCCAGGCAGGGAGGAAAGGCATTTTCACTGTATTTGGAGATCTGGAAGTTTTTAAGGAGATTATTTCCAGATCACACAAGCAGCATGCTCCAAGCCTGGATAAGCCACAGATCTCCAGTTGTTTGGGGCACCCTGCACATTTTCCTGCACACCTCCTGCCTGGGAAGAGCCTTTCTTCCCACTGTTTGATTAGCATTCGATAGTTTTGTAGATCATGCGCACAAATTAAGTGTACAAACATGTTGGACAATGTTGTCTGGGTCTTGCCTTCATCAAACTTATAGCCTCATGGGCAAGATAGAAAAATTAAAATATAATTCAAATGATAACAAAATAACAAAGAAAAGAACAGGTGCCCCGAGGAACCCTGGCGAGGACCGTGCAGTGTGTATTTGGTGGTCAGAGGAGGCAGCGAGGAGATCTTCTGAGAAGGTGATATATACACTAAGACCCAAGGCGATAGTGCATTTGGGCTAAAATTTGAAATTCCTAAGAGTTATCTGAGCGCAGGAGAAGCAATGTGAGGAGGTGGGCGTGTGCGGTTAGCTTTGACGTGCAGCTGGTGTGCACAGGCAGGCCTGCCCAGCGTGAAGATGCCGAAATGCTGGAGCACAGGGCGCAAAAGGGCCTCTGCTCTGAGCCCTGCAGTGCACCCTCCACCCCGGCCCCTCCCAGGACCGCCCCGAAAGGGCCCAGCATGCCCTGCTCCAGCTGTGGCCAGCGTCTGTTCTGATCGGCCAGTGTCGCTACTCGGCCAGCTGTACAGTGCCGTGACTGCGGCCCTGGTCCTGGGTGCAAGGTGAAGAGTGTGTATTAAGGACAGTGAGGGGCGAGGATGCACATGTGGTTCTTGACCAGGTTAAATAGTTGGATTTTCCCCTTAGGGGCTGGAGAGTCATTGCCAGACCATAATTAAGAGGGCGACAAACACAGATGCTTGATTTAGTCACGTCTGTCGAGCAGAAGGTGCGTGACTGGACTGGGACAGGGCTCACACTGAGAGGAGGCGCCACGTGATGAGGCTTTGCAAGCCCCAGAAGAATTAGGAAAAGCAAAGGGGAAACGTCATAAATACTTAAAGGGTAAAATTGGCAAAACACGTGTCTGCTGGATGCAGGGTGAGGTGCAGAGATGGCTTAAGGGGGGGTCACAGATCGCTGCGTGGGCAGAGCGTCACAGGGAATCCAGGAGCAGGGGCTGGCTGCGGAGGGGCGATGAGGCCAGATACAGACTTTTGGGGGTTGAGAAGCCCGTCTTGGTCCAGGTGGAGTGAGGCCCATCGGCAAACTGGATGAGTGACTCTGAAGCCCAGAACAGAGATCTGGGTTACAGGTGTGGCTTCGAGAGTCACCGACACGTAGAGTTGAGTTATAAACCATGAAAAGAGGATGGAATTACCCAGAGTGAGCTTGTTGAGTGAGCGGAGAAGGGAGCGTAGAACCCAGGAGAATAAACCCAACATTTAAAATTCCCAAGGAGAAGAGGTGCACAAAGGGGAACTGAGATAAAATGGTTGGGAAACACAGGTGCAGAGGGCGTCAGGTCCAGAAGCGAAAGGAGCAGAGAATTCCAGGTGGAAGGTGGGATCGCAGAGCCAAACACAGAGCACAGAAGAGCAAGGCAAGGACTGAAGGGTCGTCCTTGGGGGTGACAAGCAGCAAACCCTCAGTGACTTTGCTGGGAGCCATTTTGGTGCCATGATGTGGTTAAAGCCGCTGTGCTCTGAGACGCAAGCAGAAACTCTGCTGATGGGGCCAAGGACTCGGAATGGGAGGGTGGGCAGTAATTAGGAGGGAAAGCAGAAAGTGGCTTTCTTTTAAATCTCAACTCTGCGACAGGAACTGCATGTGCTCTCTTTGTCTTTCAAGGTAGGTTCCCAACCAATCCCCAGAATTCGGCTGAGGGAGGCAGAGTGCTTGGAGAATGTGCACGAGAAGCGAGTCTCCCTGTCACCAGGGAGAGACAGAATCAGAGAGGACTGTTTCATCACCACCTGAGTGTTGTGTGTTTTGGCTGAGAAATTCCCACGTGGGTTTTCTCTACGTCTCCTGCCCCCTCGGCCCCATAAATCAATACTGGCCCATTGTTTCGTGTTTGGTTCTGGAGTGCGTGGCTAACACAGCTCATGGTTAAAATGCTGCCAACACCTTGAACTCTGTTCTTATTATCAGTTTATGTTTTATTCAGGGCTCTGCCTAGCATCGAAGTCCTGCTCATTTCTCCCTTTTGTCCCTGAGATGGAACAAATTGGGAATGATTATCAGTAAGATATGCAGATGTAAAGTGTCAAAGGAGGAGCAGGCACTGATTACACCAATGCAGGACACAGAAATGAGAATTCTCGAGAAGACTTTACTGCAAAGATATCACTCTTTATATTTTCATCACTGGGATCTAATTTTAAATCTGTGGGGCTTACGTATCCTTTATACAAATTTACATTAAGCAGGATCTGGTTTTATTTTCCCCAAGTCACAATTTATTATCACCTGGACAAAATGATGGATCAGTTTGTGTCCTGGACCCATTGCTCTTCTTTTGGAGAGATTAGCAAAGATGGCTTCATAGTCTGAGCTGTTCCTTCCCTGGAGCCCCAGGGATAATCCGTCATCTCTTGGCTCCCATCCTCCACCCTGATGCCCACTTTCAGCCTCCCACCCGTGAGAGAGGAGGCATGGCACACCCGCAGCTCGTGTCTCCCTGCAAGAGGCAGTGGACAAATTGACATGCACGTTCCCTGAAAGCATCAGCCCACAGCACATGGGGCAGCGAATTAATCCAGGAAGCAACTGATCGACCACATGGCAGAGTTAGAATGCCAATGCAATTTCCAAATGCTAATTTTAAGTGCAACAGAAGCCATCTATAAATTTATGCTATGACTTTTACATTTATAATTTAATTCCTGTCAGGAATCTAGTACCTTGCCACGTAACTGGTGCACAATAAGAGACCTCAAAAATGGAATTAAAAGGCACAATTCACATACTTGACTTTTCCACCTTGAAAGCCCTTGAAATTTTTTAATTCAGTTTACATTTTCTGAGAACTTTTTAAGAATTGCAGTCTCCATGGTTAGAAATCAGACCCCAGAAAGGCCCGGTCCCAGGCAGTTTTTAAGAGCAGGTTGAGTGCAGCACGATCTGTGAGCTTTAGTTCCCTAGGACTGCACTGACGGTCCCAGAGAGGACAGTACCTAAGGAGGGAACTCTTTAGTTTTAGGTCCTGAGTCAGCAACAAAGATGAGTAAGATCAACCCTCTGGGAATCCGACATACCGGTGAGGAAAGATGAGAATTTTACATAAAAGTAAGTTACTCCCTGAGTGGTGGGCAGCTCTTTCTTTATTAAGGCAAAACCAAACCAAAAGCAGCCACCAGTGTCAGATGGCTGCTACTTAACCCAAGCTCTGCAGTTGGGCAGCAGCAGCATTTCCAGGGAGCTTGTCAGGGACGCAGGGTCCCAGGCCGTGGCCAGGCTGCCTGAGTCAGTGCCTGCGTCTGTGTGATGCGCCGAGGTGACCGTCGTGGATATGAAAGTTCGAGGGACACTGTGCCCAGGAACATCTCAGACTGAGACAAGGCGTCTCTCGGTAGAGGCCAGGCCCTCTGATGACACCGCTTCCCTGGCACCTCTCACTCCTGAGCTCTGGGTGTTCGTCACTGCTCTGCCTCATTTTCTCAAGTTTCTTATTCTGTCTCCTTCCAGAGGTTGGAGTTGTCCTTGCTTTTTCCCTTTTCCTTCCGTTAGTCTCTGATTTTTGTCTCCTAGTGCAAGTTCTTCCTGTCTATGACTCTAATTCCCACAAGTGAAAATAATAGGTCCACCTGAGAGCTTATTTTGGCTGGAGTTATGTGAAAGAGCGTCACGTAAGCGTGGGCGGTCATTCAACATAATCGAGCGCTTTGTGCCAGTCTCCGTTCAGCATGCGTTAGCTGGGTCAGCTCACGGATCGACCCTTGTAAAAACTCTATTATTTTCATCACTTTGCAAATTAGGACCCCAGAGAAGGGAGATGTTAGAAACACACCAAGATCCTACAGGCAGCATATGGAGGAGAGAGGACTCAAAGCCACATTCCTTGAGTCTGCAGCCTGTGCCACGTCCGCCAGGCTAGCCCATCTTTCCACAGTGAGTCCCTGTGTACCGCGACGTCACAACCTCCATGAGCGTCAGCCTCACCCACAGAGTCCTGCTGCACAGCTCAGGCTCCTTAGCCTGTTCAGATCCTGCTGTTCCTCCCTCCACCTTCCCTGGGTCTCGAGCAGGTGACCACGCAGCCTGCCATGTCTCCTAGCGGCCTGGACCATGCACGGCTTCTCTCTGCCTTCCTCCCCAGCCTACGCCAAACCCTCCCCAAGGCTTTCTGACCTCACCCCTACGTGCTCAAGGGGGACGTTGATGTGTGCCCTCCCCTCCATTTCTACTAAAAGCAGAGTCATTTTATAACGTTTGGAGCATGTTTACTATGCATCCTTTAGCTCACTGGGATGCACTGGTTTTACTGGGGCTAGGTCATCCCCGTCAGGGAAGAACACACATGATTTATCACACCTTCCCTCCCCTCTGGGAGGACAATTATCTGTGTGAGTGAAACCTGACGTTCCCAGGGAACAGACACCTGCAGGAAAGCTGCAATATATTCCTCCTGTTGCTACAGTCCTGGAAGACTGGGACAGCTGCCTCTTAAGTAGCTGTAGGTCCCTGCACCTCTGACTGATGGAAGCAACGAGCTGTATTAGAGCAAGTTCACCTGAGAGCTGCTGTTCACCGAACCCACTTTCCCCAGCTCAGTGGACCCCTTCTCAACGCTGGCGAGGGGGCTGAGTCCGCACCTGTCTCTCACAGCCTGCATGTGCGCACGCTTGGTGCTCGCCCCCTTGGTATGTAATATCTATAAAATCCATGTAATAATTGCATTATTATCTATATAAATATATGAAAAAGCATACATAAATATATATAAATATACAGTTTTATTAATTCCCAAACACGATATATACTCTGACCTTCAGGATACATATTATTTGACCTATGTTTGAAAATTGTGTGTGTCAAATAATCTATATCAAATGTATGCATTTCAAAGTTTGCCGAACTCATATCCACACTCACCCACACAGCTTTCTGCAGTTAGTCCTGTGGTCCTGCCAGGCATGTAGGACAGAAAGATCTGGTCATTCCACTGCTGCCCACACCTTTGCCCCTTCTGTCCACCAGAGCACAAAGGCCCCCTGGGGGGCTGGCAGATGGGGTCCCACGCCTTTGTGCTCCATGGTTGCCTGGCGTCTTCCTCACATTGCAAATGGCAACTGCTTCTGTGTCCCAAACGCCTCTCCACGCAGGACCTACCTGACCTCATTCAAAGGAAAACTGAGACATAAATTTGGGTGAAGGTGATGCCAGTAAATATGGTTCCTCTGCATGTGGGAACTTAACAGGCATCAACTTATGATGAAGAAGTGAAAAGTAGATGTGGCACTGATGACAAATTCAGGTGTCAGCCGTGCATGCTCCTCGCTGGGTAGCCCAACACTCCACGTCCTTTCAAAGGTGCTGGGCTGCCCTCCCCACGCCACTTCCACCCCGCACCCAGACTAAGGGGGGCTGCACCACTCCTGGCCAGAGGCAGCCACAGTGGCCACCAAGGTCCACAGCTGGTGGCTCTACCTGCAACTTCCATTAGCTTTTGAGACTCTTATTTTCTGTACTTATGTTTGTTAGAGACCCAAATCATATAATGAAATAAAAGAATGTAATTATTTTTATGTGTATCAAGAGCTCTTCACCTTTGCCTGTGTGTTTGCCTAATTTTGGACAGCAGCAACCTAGTTTTCAATTATAATGATCTATGTCATGAAAAAGGGCAAATTTTGGAGCCCTTGTTCTCAAATAATGAGATTTTGTTCCAGAGAAAATATTAACTCCTAACTCTGTGTATTTTAAATAGAAATTGTACTGGAAATTCTGTGTTTGCTAAAAATTATCTTCTAAGAGTATGCAACCCAAGATTAAGTATTTGAAATATCAGCATAATTATTTCTTCAGATAGCAAGAGGTTGTGGAGTAGGAGGCTGGAACAGTCAGCGTGCAAAGGAGGAAACTAGTAGTTTTCCCTAAACACACCCCACGAATCCCTGCAGGTGGGCATTTTTATCCCCTTTTCACAGTGGAGAAATTGGAAGCTTAGAGAGGATAAAGAACAAACTAAGGTAAGAAAGCTGTGAAGTAGCAGAACCAAGACGCTAATCTCTGGTGTGGGACGCCAGTGCTCGTGCCTTCTGAACTAGCCCACGCCAGTGTTTTCTAGAACACTAAAGATAAAAATAATAAAACACTAACATATTTTACACTTATTTTATGTATTTTTTTATCCTGCTTAGAAGCTTCAGGGCTAACTTGTAGCCAAATAGACCAACCTAGAAAGTGAGTTGCTTCCAAGAAATACATTGGTTCATTTTGGTTGTTGGTGTCCCATCAGATAACTACACGTAGCACAGAATCTATAAATACTGGTTCTCTGCAAACATGCACTGGGTGAAAGAGATAGTTACCACGTCCTTTATGTTTAAGAACACAGTAGTGCTCCATACATCTGAGCCTTCAAAATGAACAGATGTGGGGTTTATCATCTTCGTTCTCATTCTGTTGGAGACAACTTAATCATGGGCCACACTTAAATGGCAAATGAGGCTAGGAAACCTGGATTTAACATATGTCACCAGGAGAAAAGACGAATTTTGGTGGACAGAAAGCTGTCACCAGCACAGTCATTCATTTGAAGTTGTGTTGAGGGCGGGGAGTTAAAACACCATCATAGCCCTAGAGAAACAGCTCTGACTTCAAGGTCCTGCTGCTGGAGGTCGGGCCAGTCTAAAAACACCGACAATGAGGTGATCATTGTGTGCCCAGCTCCTTTGTTGTGTCTCCAACAAAACGATCGAATCTGGAGGGCAGACGCAAGGTCAAAGCTGGACGTAGGAGCGTGGGAGTGATGGACAATTTGGTGATATTTAACGCCAGCAGGACAAATGAACTCATTTAGGTAAAAATCACAGTGAAGAGATGAGAAAGAAAGAGAGCTCTGGACTAAGCCCAGAGGCATTTAAACATTTAGAAGCCTGGTAGGGGAGGGAAAACCAACAAAAAAGACCCGAAAGGAGCTGCCGTGGGGGCAGAAGGCAGATTGGCTGGTGTGGCAGAGCACGAGGCACTGGCCACGGGAGCCAGGTGCAGCGAGAGTCAACACCACGTGCGGAATCATTGACCTTGACAGCTGTCCAAGGCGGGCGGGCAGGAGGGGAGACGCATTCACGTGGACTGCAGTGACCAGGAGTGAGAGAACTCTTTATTCCTACTCCGTGTAACATGTTCTCAAGGATCTGCTTCATGGTCCATTAGTGACTCACCAGCTTCCCCCATCAAAACAACAATTAGGGGCTGCAGATTCCTCACAAAGCCCCGTCCCCCAGATACGAGATTGCCTTTATTATAAGTTCTGGGAGTCCGTGATTGGCAGCTTTTCTTTATTCCAGGCTCACATTACCATTTAAACCAACCAAAACATTCATCTTGCCAGAGAAGTAAATTGCCATTTTGCAACATGAAAAACAGGCAAAAGTATAAAAATGTGAATAATCATCGTTGTGCATCTAGCGAGTCCTGCACGATTGTGTGAATAAGGCAATTTGCACCATTATGCTCGCCTCTCTCTGCTTTCGTAATTATTGAAACATTTCAGATCATTAAGTCTGCCAAATACAAATTGGAAAAATAAAACTCTCCCAACTGACATACACTTTCCCTAACCCACCTCCAGTCCCCAAATCACAGAAATTTCTAGGTGAAATTAGTCTTACTTTCACCTCTCAACTGTATCTCAAAGTCTTCCTAACTTCTACCTATTTGTAAGATCCACTAATTACATATATTTGAAACAAATAAAAAACCAAATTTAGTTTACCCTGAACTCTTAGATGGCAGAGTAACTAAGCATATATGTTTCTTGTTACCATGAGAACAGGAAAATGGCATAACAGTGGCAGTGTAGACTGATTCAGAAGATGGGGAGTTACTCAGAGGGTGCGTTCCTTACAGGGCCACAGAGCTGAATCATTTGAAGGGTCTTCTTCGTTTTAATTAATAAATGGATGAGGGTTTATTTACCCATTAATGAATGGAGGATGCTCCCTAAAAGACATTGGAGGGTGCCTGGGTTTTGAGAAAATTAGAAGACAAGATTAAAAGACACTGATGTTGAGTTGTAAGGTGAACAAGGCCAGGGAGTGTAACGTGTAGGGTGTTAATTTGATAATGATGATCATTACACAATGCATACGTATATACGATCATCACATTGCACATCTAGAATATATACAATATTTATTTGTTGATTAAATATTTTAAAATTTAAGAAAAGACAGGATCAGAGAAAGAAGGAAAGCGCAGGGTCATCCCAATATTCAGCATGATGGTTTGCCTTAAGATGCTTGCTAGTTAATAAGGCGCCTGGTGATGTAGAAGCCAGTAGAGGAGACAAAAGGCAGGAAAGAGCAAGAGAGGCTTCAAAATCCACAGAGCTACAGGCAGCACCACAGGCCAAGGGGGACTGGAATTGGACTTGAGAGCTTGAGAGGGAGGAGTGACTTTGGAAAACACCCCAGATCTGCAGTTAGGGTCTCTGGGGGGCGAGCCCAGGAGCAAGGGCAAAGCAGAGATAGATCTATGCTCTCAAATACTGAAGCCCAACTTTGAATGAACTCAATTCAGGAAAGCAAACCAATATTGAGAAAGAAAAACTTGGCACATGTAAAGCCCTATGGACACAAAAAATGTTTTGATATCTCCTCATTTCACACAAATTTTCCAATGTGTTGGCATGAATTTCAAAAAGCTCTCAATTTATAAAAATCAACTCAAGAAGAAATAGAAATAGGAATCGTCCTATATCACCTAATCTATAATTTACAACTCCTCTAAAAGAATTCTAGGGGTTCGGGTTGTCCCGGGGCAGGAGGCGTGGGCCTGGTGGGGGCTGCGCCGTCTGGCATCAGTCCTGTGTCTCCATCCGTTCAGATACCGGAAGTGGCCTCGCTGTCTCCCATAACAAGGGCAGCAGCAGGGAGACGCCCTCTGCCTCCGGCACTGGACTTACACGGAGCTTCCTCCTCTGCTTAGTTCTCTCTGCTGTGCTGTGTGGTGGGCCGGAGTCAGGCACCTGGCCTGGGGTCCTCACTGAATCTGGCTGAGCTAAACAAATCCAAAATTGGTTTCGTAACATTTTTAACATATTTTAACAATACACATTTTAAATCTTTTTATTTTCTCATACATGTGGTAGAAATCTAAGAAAATACTGAAACAATAAAGAGATTTTTCTCAACAAATCTTTATTGGGCATCTCTTCTGGGAGAGCATTATGCTGCTGCTGGATGTTCAGCACTGAGCAAATGTATTCCATCCTGAGACAGACTTCAGTAATTAAGGGTGTTTGGACTCTGTTGACCTACACTATTAGCCAGCCTTGTCTGATCCATTGGAGAAAAAAAAAATCAGGCATGTTGATGCGTGCCTGTAGTCCCAGCTACTCAGGAGGCCGAAGTGGGAGGATCACTTGAGCCCAGGAGTTTGAGACTAGTCTGGTCAACATGCAAGACCTGGTCTCAAAAAAAAAAAAAAAAATTAGGTGGATTTCTTTCATGCATATATAAAATAATTTGATAAAATTCATATATGTGTGTATGTATACATAAATGCTATACATATGTACATGCATATGTGTATACATGCATATATGTGTATATATCTACATATATACACAGCAAATAGCAAATACTTATGTGTTGTCCACATTATTTAGATCATGTTATTTTTATAGTTCCACATTCTGATTCTGTAACTGAACATACAATCCTCTTTAGACCAATTTTCCTGGAGCTTCTTGAAACATTCAAAATAGGATAATTTTTGTTTGTTTCTTTGTTTATTTTAAATGTATAGCATGAGAAAGCTCATTGCTTTCAGTGTTTAGAAGCCAAAATATGGCATTAACTTTCTTTTATAAACACATGCTGAATTTTAGTGAAAACACATACAGATTGCCACTAAAATTTAATGTTGACTAAAGTCAACATTCTCAGTAACTTTTTATTTTTTGTGCACTCACCGATCTTAGAAATATGCTAAAATTTGTTTCTATTGTTTATATTTCCCTACATTCATCTCATGGTGCTACTCAATGGATAAGAACAACCATTTCTAGTGATTTATTTATTTTTTTAGTCCTAAGTCAGGATGCTGCATTAGTCAGGGTTCTCCAGAGAAACAGAACCAGTAAAATGTATATGTATACACTCACACAAACACACACACACACACACACACACACATATATTATAAGGAATTAGCAGATACAACTACTGAGGTTGGCAAGTCCAAAATCCTCAGGGGGCGGCCAGCTGATGTCACAGTTCCAGTCTGAAAGGGACAGGATAGAGACCAAGGAGAACCTAAGTTCCAGTTTGAGTCCAAAGACCACCGAAGGTTGCACAAAGAGGAGCCCTTGTTGCAAGCAAGGTTCAAAAGCTGTCTGCTGGAGAATTCTCTCTTGCTCAGCACACACTGGACTTTTCATTCTATTTAGCTTATCATTCTATCAACCGCTGGATGAAGCCCACCCACATTATGGAGGGCAATCTGTTTTACTACTCAGTTTACCAGTTTCAATGTTACTGTCTTCCACAACACCCTCATGAAAACACCTAGAATATCTGGGCACCCAGTGGCCCAGCCAGGTTGACGCATAAAACTATCCATCACAAGTGTATAACATCATTTGCAATCACTTTTAATATCAAAATCCCTACATATTATAATTCTGCAACAGATTAGCCAAGTCCTTCTGCCCATTAAAATGAAGAATGAAAGAAAAAAACCATTAGAGGAAGCAAAGTTCTCCTCTCCCTAGATATATTACAACAATAAGGGTGGATTTAGGGAAAGTGAGCACAGTTCTTAACATTTAATCAAAATCCAGTGGAGAAATTGAAGTGTATCTTCAACTAAAACTCTATACAAAGTTATTTTTTCTTAGCAATAAATTCTAGAATTGTAAAAAAATAGATAGTGCTTTGTTTACATAGGAGAGGATTGTACGTGAAAGGTTGTGAAATCAGGTATAAAGACTAAATGAGATTTCAATTGTCTTAGTCCATTTTTTGTTGCTGTAAAAGAATACTTGAGACTGGGTAATTTATAAGGAAAAGAGGTTTATTTAGCTGATGGTTCTGCAGGCTGACAAGTTCATGGGCATGGCCCTGGCTTCTGCTAAGGGCTTTCATGTCACAGCATGGCAAAAAGGTTCTCAAAGGGAAAGGAAACCTGAGAGATGTCCTGGCTTTGTAACAACTCACTCTGGAGGGAACTTAACACACTCGCTTTGAGAGAACTAATTTAGTCTTTCAAGAGCAAGAGCGCACTCACTGTCTTGAGAACAGCACCAAGCCCTCCAGATGGGATCTTCCTACAAAACCCAAACACCTCCCACTGGGCACTGCCCCCACCTCCACCCCCACCCCCACCACGCTGGGGATCGAATTCCAACATGAGCTTTGGGGGAGCCAAACCATCCCAAACCACAGCATTGATTAATTCCAGCGCTGAATCACTGTGAAATTATATGAGGTGTTTTAACAAACTCCATATAATTCATTTTTGATAGAACACTTTAAGGTAAACATTATCATATACATTATATATTTACACACTGATAAACGATTAACTGAAAATCAAATGATTCACCTCAAATCACACAAGTAGGAAGTGGCGTGCGGGAACCCCAGCCCCAGGGTCCTGACTCTAAGTCCTGTTCTCCTTCTCACTCAGGCTGGCATCTCAATTACTGGACAGAGTGACCATGTAACTTCCAGACAGGGAAATAGCACCAGGTGAGGACATAAATGATGTGAAAACTAGGCTTTGGATTATTCTAAAAACCAGGATTGATTTTCAGGAAGGGGTCAGGTTGATACAAATCTACGCCTGTCTTTGATCATACTTCAGGATGACAGTGTGTATCCGAGGTCACAGCCCAAGTTGTTTTCTCGCTGTTCCTGGACTAGAGCTCAGCTGACAGGCAGCAGGGGAGAGTCTGTCAAGAAGAGCTTTGAAATTAAAACTTAGAGAGATTCAGGCATGTCCGCAAGGTCACACCACAGAGCCAAAAACAAGATATAGTAGGTCTTTACTTAACATCGTCAACAGGTTCTTGGAAACTGTGACTTGAAGCAAAATAATATAAGGAAGCCCATTTTACCATAGACTGATATAAAACAATAGTCAAGTTCCCATGGCATATTAGTGGTTGCAAATACATCACCGAACTCCTAAATAAAGACACAAAACACTTCTAATATTAACCATTGAAATAAATGTGAGCTACACATACATTTAAGAAAGATCAATGAAAAACAAGTAAGATAATTATTTACCCAGTTACTCCAGTTCAGGGTCTTGCATGGCCGGAGCCTGTCTCAGCAGCTCAGGGCACCAGGTGGGAACCAACCCGGACAGGACACCATCCCGTTGTGGGGTGTTCACACCCACACTCACTCAGCCAACACGCACAGCCTTGGGGTGTAGGAGGAAACCCAAGGACCCAGGGAAAACCATCGCAGACGTGGGGAGACCAGGAAAACTCCACAGATAGTGGCCTTAGCAAGAATCCATTTTTTTTCATCAACATCCTACAAAACGACATTTAATAGGACATTACTTGAGGACCGGCTGTACAGTCTTGTCTCATAGCTTAGTGTGGTCCCTCCACATATGTGGGCATGGGCGTGCAAGCTGCCCCATGGTTATTGCCTTTCACGCAGTAAGAAACAGTCATTCGTTACCATTCCCAGGTGCCAGGTGATTCCCATCATCTTGCACACCTGATGTACCACTCGTGGCATTTCAGCGAGTGGCTTTGCCATCACCAAATGCCTCTGCCTTCCTCTAGCATTTCCTCAGCCTCACAAACTCCATCTTCCTCAGTCCTCCCACATCCTTAGTTAAATGTGGCCCCTGAGCTCCGCCATCCGGAGGTCGCAGCAAGGTGAGAGGCAGAGAATGCTTCCCATGTAATCCACTTTCCTTTGCTGCGAGGAAAACAGCTTTGAATTCTCAGCCCTGCCTCCGAGTCTTACGCAGACAGACATTTATGAACAGCTGAGAAAACTCACTATTGTTTTAACTGGAAGTCACAGTTAGCAACTGACAGCAAAGGACTTTTGATTCCTTTCATGTTTTCGGAAAAGTCATTTTAAGGGAGTGAGGGCTGAGGGACAGCGGAATGACTTTTCAAATTATGTGTAAAGTTGGAAATGGCTTCCCACCGCCGGGACCCAGAGGTTATAGCTGGCGTACAGCGTAGCATGGCGGAGCGCGTGAAGCCAGAATTTCCATGGCTTAAGGACAGAAATAGTTTCTAAGTGTCTCAATTTCATAAAGGGTAATTGCACTTCAGAACTTTTTATAAGATATGCTACATACTGAGACTTTTTAAAATATTTGATTATTCAGTCTAGCTATTTAGCTCCAGTTTCTGTCTAAAATTGCAGTTTACATGTGCTTATGCGTGCTGTTTTCATTTTAGGGAGAGGGAGCTCCCTGAGCTGATCCAAACACCTTCATGGAGAAAGTATGTCCTTATTAACAAATCATTACAGCCCACGTGGGTCAAAATATGGACAAAAACAGGCTACTGAACAGCTCCTGGAAGATGAATCCCCATCTTGGAAGGAGGGGCTTGAGTCTTGGGAAGACCCCTGATCTAGGAAAATAGTGAGACCAAAGAGAAGGTCACAGAACTAAGGTCTTTTGCCATTTCCCATTCTGGTGCTATCTGCTGGGCCACACCGGGGCCAGGATGATACGTGGCCCACGGCTGTGTGACGGGAATGGGATCCAGTCGAACATATCTGGCATTCTCTGAAAGGGTTCCCAGGTCAGCAAAGAGGCTGACGGGCGTGGCTACGTCAGAAATGCTCTAAGCACAGCAGACATGTGAGCACCACAAGGACAGGGCCTGTCCCCTGGTGCTTGGCATTGTGGGCACTTCAGGCAGCTCCAGTGATTTTCTAAAACATCAGTAACGAGCTCAGGCCTTCTCTTTGCCATGGTTATCTCTGTATCGGGGCCTCCGCCTCTGCCAGACAGAATAACACCCCAGGAGACGTCCGTGCCCAGTACCCGTGACTGTGTTACCTTCGATGGCAAAGGGACTCTGCACAGGTGATTACGTTAAGGGCCTTGAGCTGCAGGATTAGCCAGGATTACCCAGGTGGACCCGATCCAAGAACAGGCGCCCGTATAACCTTTCCAGCTGCGATGAGTCACGGGAGACGCCGCATGCCGGGCTTTGAAGACAGAGGGAAGGGCCGCAGCTAAGGAACACGGGCGGCCTCTAGAAGCTGGAAAAGACAGGAAGAGATTCTCTCCAAGCCTCCAGAAGGAATACAGCCCTGCCAACACCTCGATGTAGCCCAGTGAAACCCTTGTCCAACTCTGACCAACGGAACTGTAGGAGCATAAAGCCGCGTTGTTTTAAGCCGAGAAGTGGGTGTGACAATTTGTTACGGCAGTGATAGAAATTAATGCGACACCGAAAGTCACCTTCAGAGAAGATAGCTACTATAGGAATCTGTGCACACTGACATCCTGTGACCACTTGGGTGGCAGGGGACAGCTTGGGGACCAAGGAGCCCCCTTTCTGACACAGCAGCTGCCAGAAGCTTCGGTGCAACCGGAACGTGAGCCCTCTCCTCACAGGTCACACAGGTCGCCGGGCACCAGGACCCACGATTGGGCAGGTTGTTTCAGGCAGCACGGGAGCCCCGGGCCACCACTGAAGGACTGACAGGTGATGTCCTTGTTTCCTGCGGCTGCTCTAACAAATTACAGCAAACTTGATGGATTCGAACAACAGAAATGTGTTCTCTCGCTTCTGGAGGCCAGAAACCTGAACTCAAGGCTTTGGCAGGACCGCACACTCCCTGAGGGCTCCGGGAGAGAATCCTTCCTGCCTCCTCCAGCTCCGGTGGCTGCCGGGGTTCCTGGCCTTGTGGCCGCATCAGCCCGACCGCAGCCTCCAGCTGCACAGGCATCTCCACCGTGCCCTCTCCAAGCTGCCTCTGCCTTGCTCTTAGTGGGGGACACGTGATGGCTTGTAGGGCCCACCAGGATCATTCAGTACAAACCCATCTTGAGAGCCTCAATCCCCTCGTTTTCCATGTAAGGTAATTCTCACAGGTTCCGGGGATTAGGACATGGACGACTTTTTGGAGCCACCATGCAACCCACTATGGGTGGAAAGAGAATTAGGGGACATTTGAGACCTAGAGATTGTGGGCTTTGTCATTTGACTTTGGCCTGACCCTGACCTGGACTCTGGGCCCGTCCAAAATGGTAGAGGGGGTGGGAAGCGGGGGAAGGTGCGGGGTGGGGGTTGGAGAGAAGGACTTACAGGAGGGAAACGCTGCAGGTTGGTCGGCAGGATCCGAACTTCCTTAGGGACTTACTCAATGAATCTATCTGCAAAAAATTGTCCTGGAAGGCGTCACTTGTCCTCGTTCACTTCTCATTACCCCAGAAGAGAGTTGGGACAGGAAGGGCTGCCCACTTTACAGAGGGCAATCTGGAGGCCCAGAGTGGGGAAGCAGCCTGCCCAGGCCAGCAAGGGGCCAGCGGCGGGCGTGGGGGCTGCCCCAGAGGAGCACGTGCAGCCTGGCGCGTCTGGAACGCAACACGGGACAGCAGGAAGGCAACGGAGCTCCAGGCCGCAGTCGTCCCAGCGTTCAGCTACTCTCCAAACACCGACGACGTCAAAGGCAGAGGAAAGGCTGGGCGTGGTGGCTCACGCCTGTAATCCTAGCACTCTGGGAGGCCGAGGTGGGTGGATCATTCTGAGCTCAGGAGTTCGAGACCAGCCTGAGCAAGAGCGAGACCCCGTCTCTACCAAAAATAGAAAGAAATTAATTGGACAGCTAAAAATATATATAGAAAAAATTAGCCGGGCATGGTGGCTCATG
>CAUYSK010044488.1:0-13581 GCA_963575035.1 Avahi laniger | reverse complement strand
CTGTAGTCCCAGCTACTTGGGAGGCTGAGACAGTAGGATTGCCTGAGCCCAGGAGTTTGAGGTTGCTGTGAGCTAGGCTGACGCCACGGCACTCGCCCCAGGCAAGAGAGTGAGACTCTGTCTCAAAAAAAAAAAAAAGAATATTAAAAAAGTTATAAAAACAAAATTAAATTACCATGGCTCAAAAGACAAGGTCTAAGCGGTACAAAATAGCACATTAAATTAGTTCCCAGTTCATAAAACCTGCATGAGATGTTGATCTTCCTGTTTTTCATAAACCTTATAATTGTGCTTCCAGAAAGCTACCAAGCATCTGCCTCTATGTAGCTAATTCTTTTAATCTTGGAGCTCTCACAAGGAAATAGAGAGTATACTGTGCCAGGATCACTATCTTCTCCAGCCAAAATCATTATGTCTTGGAGCCAATTTCCTTTTGGTAAATTTTGATCAAATTCCTTCCATTTGCAGCTTCCTCAGTACTGGTAGTGGCTGCACATGTCACAAGTTGATATATATGCATATATGTTTAACAATATACATTATAAATTTAACAGTAATATGTATGCCTGTGCACATGAGTAAATATAGGTTTAGGTATGAAGCTGCACATATATATACATTCATATTGGTTTCTGTAAGTCTGTTTATGTGATTCTCTGTGACTACCATTCAGGCTCTCTCAATCCAGTGTAAATTCTCTGGTAATGAACATTACTTTGGAATTCTGCATTAATCAACTCTGTCAAACAGTTATAATACAATGATAATTAAGGTTAATAACAATAATTCTGATGTTATAAACAGTCTCTTAAATGTTTCTGAATCAAAGATCAAATTATGTTCTACTTTTAGTATAAAGAATATCTTATTGAAATTCAATTATTTCAAAAGAATTGGTGATCCATATATAGCTTATACAGTAAATTTTTATGATTTTTAATATTTGATTAATCAGTATACCTTATTTCCCAGTTCTTCTTGACAAAGAATTTTCGTAACTTTTACATATGATTCCCATCTTTAAAATGTATACATTAAATATATTATAAACAGGGATTACAGATTAACCACACCACATTTTTCAACTATGATATGTAATTCGTCAATACTTCAAATGCTATACTGCTCTCTAGTTGTTGATGTTATTGTTTAAAAAACACCATATTTAATATAATTCACCTTTCCTGATGAATCAAAATCATCATAATGAGAACACAGTACATTGCCACTTTTTAACAATAGTGATATAATGGGAGGGTTAATTGAATAGAGCTATCTGTTCTAAAATAAATGACTTCAGGATACTGCACATTTAGAATCTTTCTGTTGCTTTTGACAGTTCTTTTCTACTTCCTATACACATATTTGTCTCATTTTGTTAGAATAAATGTCACCGCAAATTCTAATTTTCAATCATATATTATATACAATTACCTAAATAAAAACTGATGTGTGTATAAAATAAAGTGCATAGTCCTTATGACAGCCATCTCACATAATTTGCAACCTCTCTCTTCTGGGGTGGATGGCAGGGATTATTTTTGGTTTGTGACTACGTACCAGGTGAATGATGGTGCAAGAAATTTGGGACATATATACACCTATGAATGTATATGAAATGCAGAGGAACAAAGGAACATGTTAAACTATGTCATGGAGATACAATCAGCAAAATCCAGTCTGTGGTAATTTTATAGGACAAATGGCCCTGCTACTGAAAACATAAATTGCAAAAAGAAAAAACCAATAAGTTAAAAGAGACTTAAAAGGTATAATGATTAATCACAATGTAATCACAATGCATAGAACTTAATTCAAACAATTAGGAACTTGAACAATGACTAATTATTTGATGATGCTAGGAAATTACGGTTAATTTTTTCAGGCAAGATAATAGTATTTTGGTTATGCTTTTTAAAAGATTCCTTATCTTTTTGAGTAATACACTGAAATATTTACAGAAGAAATGGTATAATATATGGGATTTGCTTCAAAATAATATGCTAAGTCTAAGTGGATAGAAGTATAGATGAAACAAGAATATGACTTTCTAATTATTGAAACCTGGTGACAGATTCATGGGGATTCGTTATACAGTACTTTCTACTTTGTTCTATGTTTGAAATGTCTATAATAGAAAATTTTTCAAATGAAGAAATTCTACAGCTATAATTAATTTTGTTTTGATTTCTAAAACTTGATTTCTAAAATTTATATCTAAGAATTATGATTTGATTTCTAAAAATGGCTAGTTACAAATTTAAATGTAAAAATTTATATGATTTAGCATCATGACATGCATGATGTTAAAAGTTAAAGAAGGTCATTAAACTAATCTTAATCCTTTTATCTGGCTAAAGAATTTCTCAATTTTCAAAAACTTCATTAATACTTTATTCTAAATGTTATAAACATCTTATAGCGTATTAGTTTCTTAGAAAACAAAAATTGTCACAGGTCATGTGCAAAATAACATAAAAAGTTTGATCTCAAAGTTAGTAGTTATAAACAAAAAGGTCTAAAAAATACGAACGAAAAATAAGAAATGGCCCGTAAGCTCTCTCCAGGAAATCAAAGTCATGAGGTTAACAGACAGTATTTCCATTATTTGCTTTTTAGTCTTAAAAGTTTAAAAATTACTATTACAGATTTTCTGATTCAGTAAAATATTATTAAGGTTGCCTATGATGTATTCACTATAAACTAGAAAAGATAACATAGATACATAACATAAATAACAAATATATAACATAAATCTACAGCTAATCCCAAAATTATTTCTATTCAGTCCTATTCACATATCAATACAAACATATAAACTCAAATGTCTAAAATAGTTATTTCACCTTTTTCTGACTCTAAAATGTTTTAAATTTTATCTGAATGGATTTAGTGAATTTGTGTTTAGGAGTAGTACTTAGGTAGGAGTTGAAGTAAAATAAGTAGTTAACATATAATAAATTAGTTTTAAATTCAAGTCAAATCTCCTTGGGACAAATTTTGCTTTTTAAAAATAATTCCCACAGTGGCTGACTAAGCTAAAGTTCATGTTAACCATGCAAACATCTCCAAATTAATAAAATAAATAAGTCTTTTAGAAATGTATCATTAAATACACAAATTACATATAATTATCGATTAGTGTTCTTGCAAATTAATTTTTTTAATCTCCTAAAGGACCCCTCTGATGTAAGCGTGACTGATGATCTCTGGTAGACAATTTTAGATACTATAAGTAATTAGCTGTCCTTCTTTTAAAAATTCTATAATAAACCAGACTTTTCAATCTGGCTTCTTCATAAATGTTCTTGAAACATATTCAAGAAACCGCATTAAATGTGTTGAATGTTTTGTTTATAATAATATTTTACTTCTATTTTCATAATCCCAACAAGTTAAAAACATTTTTTAAATGTATACAAGGTCTACTGAGTCATTGCCAATTCAAGGCTAGAAACCATTATGTGGTTAAAGGATTACATCAGACCAGTGTAAGGGTTGAGCTGGCACTTTACTTTGCAGGTTTAAATATCTTGGCTCTTCAAAGCTTGTGTGGGGGCTGTAGTTTGGCATAAAATTCTCAGCCGGATACAGATAATTTCTCTGAAAAATGTTTTTTAATGGCTTTTTTTTTTTTTTGCTTTTTAACAATGTTGGAGAAAGCATACATTAGAATGAGGTTCAAAATTAATGAGACTCTTGTTTTTAATTCACCCATCCCTAAGAATAACCCTAGTACAGTAAATAATCACAAACCTAAAGACTTTAAATAAGTACAAAACCGCAATTCTATACTAATTTAAGTGTAAGCTCAAAATTCAAAATAAACTAATTCAATTATAAAGAAATTATGGAACTTCTTTGAAAACACAGTCATTTGGTAAGCTTTTATCTGGTTATAATTATATTGGTCATTTTGGCCCCAGCACCTGTGGTTTTGTTTCAACTTTTACATTCGAATGTTACTTTATTCCTCACAATGGCCTTGTGAGATAGGTACTAATATTATCAGTTTTATCGATAAATAAATACATGGATACTAAGTACCTTAGCCAGTATAGTCCACCTAGCAATCAACAGACCTGAGTCTAGAATTCCTATTTGCCTCAATCAAATTCATTTTCACTACCTATAGTTCTCAACTCTGGTTATAACACTAGAACTGGCTTTCTAAAACCACTGATAGCCAGGCTCCATCCAAGAGTAAGTAACTGAATTCAAATCTTGGGAGACAGGGTTCATCCATCAACATATTCCAGATAACCCCATGAAATAATCAATCACTCTACACAACAATACAAGAAGAATATCCTAGTACTTTTGGAGGCTGAAGTGGGAAGGTCACTTGAAGCCTAGAATTCAAGACCAGACTGAGTAATACAGCAAGACCCTGTTTCTACAAAATATTAAAAATTAGCCGGGCATGGTGGCACATGCCTGTAGTCCCAGCTACTTGGGAGGCTGAGACACAAGGATCACTTAAGCCCATAATTTGAGCCTGCAGTGAGCTATGATGGTGCCACTGTACTCCAGCCTGGGCAACAAAACAAGACTCTGTCTCCTAGGAAAAAAAAAAAATAGGAGAGTAGAAAGTAGGATGGCAGACATGATCAATATTAAATCATCTATTTGCAAAGCCAGACTTTCATGTCATTTTCTTTTTTACCTTATAGTTACACACTTCTCCACTCCCAAATCAGTAAACAGCAAGAAAAAGTAACTTAATTTTAATATTTACCTACATGAAATATATTGGGAACATAAATCCTAACACCTATGCTATACCACAGTTACATTCTGCCTTATGTCATAACTAGCTATAGCCATATTTTCTCCATTACTGAACTGTAAGCACGAAACACAGCACCTACAATATGAGGGATTCGATAAACAGATATTGAAGAAACTGTGACTACATGAATGTATCATTCATCTTTATATCCTTAACATCTAGCACAAGGCTTAAATATAGTACAGGCTCAATACATGTTTGCAAAAGGAATTAACTAATAATAAGATGGAAATAATATCACAAAAAAGCAGAGATCAGTATATGTACAAATGGAATCTTAAAATAATCCTTCCCAGTGACTAAAATGATCCATGTGTTAGTGGATAAGAGTTTGAGATACCAGTATGAAATCATATATGAAACCTTAATATAGATACAAGTGGCTACATATACAAATACTCATAGATACATGTATTTCTTTGCTTTGTCAGCTGAGTACCTAAAAGCAACAACACCTCAGTAACAACAAGCACACCTAGCTTTCATATCTTGGTTTCTAATATCTTTCTCTAATTAAAAAGAATCAGAGCTCCTTGGAGAAACAGCTGATTCTAGAATTGCATCAGAGAATTTACAAGATGAGCCTAGGAGCATCTCACAGTGCCAGAAAGTAAGAAAATGCTCTAAAAAACAAACAAAAACAACTACAATGATGGGGGCATGTCGAAAAACTTCCAATGGCCAAAGTTAGAACAATTTGAGTAGCAAAATAAATAACACAGTATTGATTATAACCCAAAGTATAAATGTCTGTAAGTCCATACTGAAATAAATGATTGAATACATAATAAATGGGGAAGAATAGATGAGTCTCTCATACAGAGGAATTCCAAATAATTTAGGTAGACACTCTGCCCTCAAAGAGGTAGAGCATAACTCCCCACTTCGGTGGTTGTACACAAGTCCCTTCCAAAAAGTACAGTACAAAAAGGGAGAGGAAAAAGTAACTTTACTGTGAAGTAAACACTCCTTCAAACCAAGTGATTAAGGTCAATAACAAAAGTGGAAAGTTATATTGATCGTATGTACCCTTGATTTGATGTGATGAAAATGGCTTTGTAACTCTAAGGTCTTCCTACCAAAAGCCCATAACCACAGCCTAACCATGAGAAAAACATCAGACAAATCCCAATTGAGGGACATTCTAAAAAATACTTGACCAGTTACTACTCAAAACCATCAAAGTCACCAAAAACACGGAAAATAATAAGAAACTGTCACAACCAAGAGGAGCCCAAACAGACATGAGGACTAAACGTAATGTGGTATCCAAGATGAGATAGATCTTAGAGCAGAAAAAGGACATTAAGAAAAAACTTTTAAAATTCTGAATAAAGTATGAACTTTATAATAATATATCAATATTGGTTCCTCAATTGTCACAAATGTACCATAATAATGTAAGGTAGTAGCAACAGGGGAAATTGAATGTGGAGTACATGGAACTATCTCTGTAATAATTTTATAAATATAAAACTGAAGTTCTAAAATTAAAAGTTTACCAAAAAATAAGTAGCCCTTCCCTCATGAGACCCTGTATGCCAAAAGCACACAAAGCAAGCCTGTTGTAAGATCAGCCTTTGAAACAAGTGAAGAATATGAAATAATTAATTTAGAGACTGCAAGGGAATATAATCAACAATCAACTGCATATTTTTCTTTAAAAATGTATAATAACAATCTGACTTCTCTGAAAAACTAATGTATACACATGAAGTTCATAACTATTTCCAGAAGTATACTTAACAGCAGGTGGCTAAAAAGTAAAAGCATCAGAAATTTCTGGAATCCTCAATACCAGAAGGGAAAAAATATTACCCTCAATTCATGAGCATCTCATAAAAGTTTCAATGTCTTGGTAAATCACATTATGAAGGAAAAACAAAAACAAATCTAAGGCTGTAGTAGTTTCTATAAAATCACAGCATAAACTAACAATGAATAATTCTTAGCTCTGCATTCTGAACCCCTTGTAATTTTGCCTCGACCTACCTCTATAACTGTATTTTTTGCTATTTGCCTATGCAAACTCTACTCCAAGCAAACTGGTTTGCTCAGTGCTTCCAATAGGCTGTCCTTGGTATGTGATGCTTCTCACACCTGCCTACAGTGCCACCCTCTCCTCTCTTCATCTTCTAAATCCAAACCCTGTTTGAAGACCCAGCTAAAACCCTTCCTCTTCCATAAAGTCTCAGATCACCTTAGGTTCAATAATCACTACTTTATCAGAATTCTAGTACTATTTAATGTGGTACTCAGCATATTTATTCACTAAAATTAAAAAAAAAAGTTAAATTTTAAAACCTTAGTGGGTATCTTAAAAGGTAGGTTCTTTATCTCCTACTCAGAGCTCTACATATGTTAGCCAAAAACAATTTTGATGTTGGCTTACTAAAACCTTCATTTCTCCCTTATCTTCTTAGGAGAAACATAAGCAGAATCCCTGTTCATAGACATTATTAGACTTAAAATGATAAAGAAATTTTTCGAGTAAGTTAATTAACCGTAACAAACATTGGTTATTCACAAGTAATCACGATTTCCTTTAGCCTTAAGTGGAACTCGTTTTCTGTGAGTAACAAACTTAAAAATAAAGAAAAAGGACTGGTTTGAGATAAATCTTTTATTTTCCTGGGGAGGTACTAACAATCAAGAATAGGTCAAAAGAATAGAAGTCAATTTTAAAAGATGCTTCAGATGAATTTCTAATGTCACAGGAGAAATGCTTATGATAATATATAAAGTAAAAAAAATTGAAAAATGTAGAAGGCATGTGTATGTGTAGAATGCATGTGGTACAGATACTCAAAAACACTGAAGGTAAAACTCCACTAAAATGTGAATACTCATCTCTAATTTATGTGGGATTATGGACTGGATTTCTTGGTACTTATCTATATTTCATGTACTATTATTAATAAAAACACATTATTATAATTTAAAAATCCAACTCTTTGAGGGGAGTGGTAGAGAGAATAGGAGATGATAAAGAGAGGATAACAAAGAGAGATGATCAACCAAAGGGTTATCTTCAAAATTGACCATTAAATAACTCCTCTGGATAAGCACATTCTTGAATTGGAATGGTTTATACTCAGCTCAATACCTCATTTTCCCACAAGCATTTTTACAAATTCGATTGAGTAAATCAAAACTAGCAACATCTGCTAAATGTTATATTTACCATTGGATTTCAAAAAATAACTTGGTTTGCCTTTTTTTCATTCATCTTATGAGAGTGAACATTTTAAATGTACCTTGTTTGTACTTTCAAGACATTCTGTTTTTCTACAACTATGCTTTTAAAGCTTTGTTTATAACACATGCTTTCAAAATTATGTGCATACATAATGTGTATATATTAATACTCCTCCCATTAATCCATAATTGGCTATAATAGCAACACCTTTGGAAAAAATAGATGAATTTATAAACCATAATTTTTAATCCAGGTGCCTTCCACTGTCTCTCCTTAGGAAATACATAAAAAAGAACATCATCTTTCTTCCTACCTCATAAAATGTTTTCATGATTGATAAGCTAAAATAGATAATGACAAAAGTACAATAGAGTTCCTAGTTCATCAGCACATAAGCCAGTTTTCCATCAAAATTTCTAGTAATTTTCTCATATTCACTTAGGTCATTTATTGATATGTGCTTTGATTACAAGCTATATTTAACTCAAGAGAACCAGAGATAGCATCCTAAACAATGTTCTTATTTCTACCTTAGGATTATCTATTGAAACTTAAAATCTAGGTTTTCATAAAAAAGGAAGAAGTACAAGTTTATCAAATATTTTATTAATTTTTATTAATTAATGTTATTGAACTTTTAACATCAAACATTTTACTTAATTATTAATAATTAATTTTTATTAATTCTGTATTCTTACCAACAAGGTATATAGTATTTTACAGTCTACTAAAGTCTTCTGCACTTTTGTTTTGAAAATAAAAGGTAAAATTATATGTTCTCAAAATATTACACCACTGGTTTGTACTTCCAGGTGGGATGGAGTAGCTTTGTACAGAACAGCACTCTCAATAAGAACAACTAGAAAGTTAGATAAAATATACATATCTATTTGAAGGTATTCACTATCCATGGAAGTGATGAGAACTAGAGGGGCTGAGAATCCAGAGGAGAGAACCTCAGGCAGAGGAGCTTACTTCTGCAGCTGCTTTCACTCTAAGGACATATGCAAATTCAGGACACAGCAGGGAAGCTGAGACTTCAGGCTATGCTGCCGCTGAGGCTTAAAAACCATCAGGACTTTTGGCAGGATGTTGAGAGATCTCAAACATGCAGCCAGTTTCTCTTAGGACCTTGATGAATTCTGGGGAAGCCCAGGTCTAGAAGTTAAAAGTTATCAAAATGCCTCTGAGAAGCAAAGCAGAGTTATCAGCAGTCTTGCATGATAAAATTTAGAATTTGGGATCCATTAGGGCAAAGAGCCACACTGCCTCTGTGCTTAAGTATTTGACAGATGACAGAACATTCATTCTATTTTAAAATATGTTACCGGTCAAGGCACTTAGAATTGTTTACAAACATTGGCCACTCAAGCTTGCCAGGTAAACTCTGAAAAGCTCTACCTCAAGAACGGGAGTGAACCAGAGGTAAACAGACTCTTACCAAAGCCATAAAACAGCCTCAACTCAGCAAAATTCTTGACTAGATTAAAGTGATTAGCCTATCAGATCATCTGCCTATCAGAGGGGACAAGAAACCTTCTCTCTTTGGAAGAAGATGGAATCATCTGGAGCCTCTACAGTTTTTTAACTGAAATATCTGACATCCATTCAAAACTACTAGAAACACCAAATACAGAACCATGTTATTAATAACCAAGGAAAAAAGTGAGCAAAACAAAGAGATCCAAGGATAATCCAGATATTAGAGTTAGTTGAGATGGAGTTGAAAACAAGTATGATTAATATGTGCAAGAAAATGAAGGAAACTAAGTAGAACATAGATGAAAAAATAAAGAAATTCGCTAGAGAATTGGAATTTATGGAAAAGAATTAAACAGAATTACAGAATTGAAGAATATGTTATCTAAAATTAAAAATTCATTAGATGGGTTTAACAGCAAAAAAAATAATAAACTGGAAGGTAAATTTGTCATTGTCTAGTTGTACTACTTATTCATTTATTGCCTATCATCTCCCAAATCCATTCTTCATTACCCTGTTTATGAAACTAGGGCTCAACCCTGTAAATATTTTTCCTTTGCCAGTGGTTGCTATGTTCACCTTGTCAACACAGAAATGGAGGGACAGTGCAAGGTACAGTAGAGGGAGGAACCTCTTTATCCTGCTTCTGGTGTACTGTTCCTCCTGCTCCTAGGGTTCAGCTGCCAGAGGCATGCAGGAAACCTAGGGACATATGCAAATTCAGGGCACAGCAGGTCCAGCCTGTTTCACTGGACCCAGCCCATTTCTACTAGCCAGCCACAGCCCACCAGCACCCAGCAGGCCACCAGCACCAGTTCTGGCCTGCAGCATCCTTAGTGAAGGTCTCCAGCTTCCAGTGGGCTGCAGCCACGCCCTCTCCAACAAGAAGGTAGGAATCTCAGCTGTAGGGGCCACGATAGGGAAAAGGAGGAAGGGTTTTCCAAGTTTGTTCCTTCTTGAGTACTCCCCCTTAGCCCTAGAATAGCTGCTTTCTACAGCTGCTAGACTTGCATTCTTTAGAGTTCTCTTTTACTCCTTTAAATAAATAATTCTTTATATTAACATTTTTCCAATTCAAATTACTGTGATGGTCTCTGTCTCCTAATCTGACTCTGACTGATAAACTAGTAAAATTGAGAGACCTCAAACTGACCTATCCTCTATATCACATGTCCTTCAATATATACACATCAGGAATGCATATATATATTCACCAAGACACGTAAAAGAATGCTCATAGTAGCACTATTCACAGTAGCAAAAAACTGAAAATAACCCACATCGATCAATAGTAGAATGGATAAATAAACTGTGCTACGCTCATACAATGGAATACAGTGAGCACGAACAACAATCAAAATATACCGGCAAAGTTCACAAATAAATGCTGAATGAAAGAAGCCAGACATACAAGTACATACTGGTTGATTCTATTTATATAAAGATCAAAAAGAGGCAAAAATAATAATGGCAATATGAATCAGCAGTGTCTACGCTTAGGCAAGGTGGACATAGTGATGAAAGGGGATATAAGTGGGGCTTCTGGAAATGTCCTGTTTCTTAATCCAGGGTGCTAGTTACATGGCTGTGCTCATTTGGAAATTCACCATTCTATACCTTATGATTTGTACACTCTTCTAGATGTATGTTATTTGACAGCAATAGTTATATAAAAATACGTATTAAATTTATAAACAATGTTTTTAAATCCCTGACACTTACCATACATACATGGATCTGATAAAGTACTCCTGTCTATGTTCCCACAGTACCCTGTGCATACATCTCTAAATCTACACTTTAAGCGCAGCCCTATGTTGCAATTCTGCTTAGTTATCTGCCTTGAGCACTATGTCCAGCTTGAGGGCTAAAGATGAGTGTTTTATAGGTCTCAAATAAGACAATAAACAGAGATTTGAAAAATGACAGAGCATTCTATTTTAAAATATGTTACAGGCCAAAGAACTTGGAAGTGCTAGGAACAGGAGGACCTCATATCTGGATGGCATTTTTCAATAGTGTAACACACAGTCCATTTTAGCTCAGTGCATTCTTAGCATGTATTTCTTGTACACAGGGCATGGAAACTATTTTGCAAGGATACAATCAAAAGATATCTTTCTGTAGGAAGCACAGTAAAGAGGAAGAAATGTGACAAGGGTCCATGCAAGCAGAACAGTCAATGAAGGACTCAGACAAGGAGTGGGTAGTACCTGCAGTAGCATTAGGTTCACTACTCTGAAGATACTTGTCCCAAACACTAAGTCACCCTCACCTTCCTCAAACCAGGATGTCAGACAGCAGTGTTTTCCAATCTTACTATGATTGCAACATGCTCTCATGCAAATTTATGATCCACCCTTCCTCCTTTGTGCAATTTTATTTTAAACTAAAGAGGATGATCATTATTACTTTTGGGGGAAAGAATTTCACAATACCCTTTGAGGTAGCTGAACATACCACAGGGTGTTGCAAAGCATAAGCCGAAAATCACTGCTTCAGAGGTTCTGTTAAACAATTTATCCCCGCAAATTTCTTTAAAACTAAATTTTTTCTGGTACTTTGAAATTTTAATCTAAAGCATATTCTCTAGACTTAGAAACTAGCAAGACCCTTAAGGAATACAGAACCTTAAAGAAAATCGCTCATCTAACAAACATGTATTGTCCATCTCTACATACCAGGCACTCTTCTAGTTACCAGGATACAGCAGTGAACAAAACCAATTCCATTCTCTCCCGAAGTGCTATTCTCTCTTCCAGTGAAGAGACAAGGCTGACCCGTTGTCCCAGTTTGCCTGGGATTGTCTTGTTTTAACACTGAATGTCCCACATTCTGGAAAACTCCTGAGTCCTGGGCAAATCAGGGAAGTTGGTCACACTGGCAGAGACAGACACCAAAAAATAAGGAACCAAAATCAGCAAATGGTGGTTAAGTGCTATGAAGAAAATAGAGCACGATGAAGATAAGAGAGTGCTGGGGAGAGTGTTACTATTTCGTATGGGAATGTCAGGGAAGGCCTTTCTATATAATGACATTTGAAGAACAGAGGGACAATCCATTCAGACAACTGAAGGAAGAGTTCCAGACAAAGTGAATGAAAATGGTGAATAGGAAATGAAAAGGTCCTAAGGTGACAGTGTCCATCACTTAGAGTCCAGCACAAGTTCCATCATTTTGGTGATGATTTTAATCCAATAATTCCAACCTACAATAATTTCCTTTTTCTTTATAATGGAACCTGTCTTAATTTACTGATCATCCTCTCTTCTTACATTATATAATGTATGTGAAAAACACTATTTAACTATCCCATGGCACTATTTTTTTTCAATTATTCCAACATTTAATTATATATTACCTATGTCTGTTTGTTTTCATATATCTATGTCTTACCTCTCCTAAAATTTAGCCTCCCTAAGGTCAAGTTCCATATTGCACAGTGCTGGACACATAGTATGCAATCAATAAATACTAACAAATAGGATTTTCTTTCATTTGTCTTTTGTTGGTTTTTATGCTTTTGTATTAGTAAAGAAGGTACCAGTAGGTCAACATCTTATTTATAATATGACACATGAAACAGTATGACAAACAGGTATAAAAGAATACAGTAAAAGAGAGGTATTTGCATGATGTCCTCATACTACCTATTAAGTAAAGCTGGGTGTCTGTCTCCCTGCTAGCCACATCTATAGCAAAGCCTTATCTCAGAAACACGTCTACAGCAAAACACCATTGTCTAGGGCCCCAGGTCATAATATTGAATTACTGTTGAATTAAATAGTTTGATGGATGAATAATTAGCATATAGAATATAAAGCAATGAATCAGATTTTTAACAAATCTACTAGAATTTGTAAGTGTTGACCTTAAAAGTAGCTCCCACAGGCCAGGCATGGTGGCTCACACCTGTAATCCTAGCACTCTGGGAGGCCAAGGCAGGAGGATAGCTCGAGGTTAGGAGTTTGAGACCAGCCTGAGAAAGAGCAAGACCCTATCTCTAAAAAAAATAAAAAGAAATTAGCTGGACAACTAAAAACATGGAGAAAAAATTAGCTGGGCATGGTGGTGCATGCCTGTAGTCCCAGCTACTCGAGAGGCTGAG
>CAUYSK010044487.1:0-36551 GCA_963575035.1 Avahi laniger | reverse complement strand
TCTCTTTAGTCTTCTGTAATCTGGAACAGTTTCTTGACATTTTTTTTTTTTTGTCTTTTATGACATTTTCATGGCAGAATGTTTTAAATTTTAAAAACACGCTTGTTAAAAGAGCAAGGGGGAAATACATTTTTTTTTTTTTAATTTTAGCATATTATGGAGGTACAGATGTTTAGGTTACGTATGTTGCCATTACCCACCCCTCCCCACCCAAGTCCGAGTATCGCACTTTTTGTGTGTACATATATCCATCCCCTCCTTCCCCCTCCCCCTTGCCCGACATCCAATAAATGTTATTCTTATATGTGCACTTACGTGTTGATCAGTTAATACCAATTTGATGGTGAGTACATGTGGTGCTTGTTTTTCCATTCTTGGGATACTTCACTTAGTAGAATGAGTTCCAGCTCTATCCAGGAGTATACAAGAGATGTTACATCACCATTGTCCCACCAGCAGTGTATGAGTGTTCCTATCTCTCTGTATCCATGCCAACATTTATTGTTTTGGGATGGGAAATACATTTTTGTTATCTTTTGGTTATGAGGAAAAGACCTTTACAAGCAAGATTTTAAAAGAAATTCCAAACGTAGATTTGACTTTCTGAAAAATTTAAAGTTGGGACTGCAAACTAGTACAACCTCCATGGAAAGTAATATGGAGATACCTCAAAGAGCTACAAGTAGAACTGCCATTTGACCCAGCAATTCCGTTACTGGGCATCTACCCAAAGGAAAAAAAGACATTCTATAAAAAAGACATCTGCACTAGAATGTTTATAGCAGCACAAAATCACAATTGCAAAGATGTGGAAACAACCCAAGTGCCCAAATACATGAGTGAATTAATAAAATGTGGTATATGTATACCATGGAGTACTACCACTCAGCCACAAAAAAACAATTGTGATCTAACACCTCTTGTATTATCCTGGATAGAGCTGGAACCCATTCTATTAAGTGAAGTATCACAAGAATGGAAAAACGAGCACCATATGTCCTCACTATCATTGGAATTAATTGATAAACACTTTTGTGCACATATAGTAATAATATTCATTGGGTGTTGGACAAGTGGGAACAGGGAGGAGGGAATGGGTGTATTCACACTTAATGGGTGGGTGTGGTATACACCATTTGGGGGATGACAAGCTTGTAGCTCTGACTTGGGTGGCAAAGGCAATGTATGTAACCTAAACAGTTGTACCTCCATAATATGCTGAAATAAAAAAAAATTAAAGTTTCTATACAACCAAATTGAACCAACCAAACAGAAACCCCCCAAAAATCTGTAAACATTTGCAATGAATGTGATAGACTAAAGGTTAGTTACATAAAGTTCTTTCAGGGTAGTAAGAAAAAGACCAATATCCCAGAAAAACAAACAAAGGAACTCAAATACGCAGTACACAGGAGAACAAATACAAATGGTCAGTAATATGAAAAACTTACAGCTCCCAGGGCATTCTACTCAATGCACATAAAAACGGTGGGGGACTCTAATTTTCAAAGATTGATTAAATTACTGAGAATGCTTCTCCGCTGTAGGCAGGAGTGTAGGGAAAGGGCTAATGTCTTTCTACTGATACAGTGTCCATTGATACCAAGTTAATGATGGAGTTTAAATTTGGAAGCACACATCAAAGCTTTAAATAGCAATGATTTGTATCATGGGTTCTGTGACATGTTAACTGCTATTTGTGCATTGTAGTTTAGAGATTTTTATTTTATTTTTTAGTTTTTAATAATACACTCCCAGACTTGCAAATAATAGAGGCATATCTCTTTTAAAAAAACTTGCTTTTAGATAATGGAAGGGAGCCTATTTGCATCAAAAAATCTTTAGAAAAGATTAGGGGAAGGATTTCTCTTAATGATGCATGACCTTTTTTGGTTTGACATGAGTTGGTTATCAGTACAGTAAGTAGTTTAGCTTTACGGTTAGAGTGAGGTACACCTAGGTGTTGGCGTGGGTTGGGGTTGATTAAAGGAGCTCCTGAGTAAGTCCAGAGATAGGTTAAACAAGTCTAATTCTGTTCAGTATCCCCAAAGAGTCAGGAGCAATCTTTAAATTGTAGAGATGGGTTTGTTTGAGGAAAGTGGTATTTTAGGAAGACTACCCTGGCAGCAGTGAGAACAGTCTGGGGGCTGTTTCATAACTGTAGGCCTGAAATCTCGGTGGCCGCAAAGGGAGGAAGAGGAAATCCAGTGACTCTGAGATAGGGCAAGGAAGCTCAGCTGAATCTGGTGGGTGGTAACGTGTGGAAGGTAAAGGACACCGAAGGAATGCACAATGGGCTCCTGGGCAGGAAGAGGGCCAGCAAGAGGGCGCTGCCATTTTGAGGAGGGCTGTGAGGAGTCCATTGTTAGAGTCCAGTTTGCCATGATGATGCTGCACCTGTGTTCTTGGGATGGGGAGGATGTGAGGTACGATGTGAGAATAAGTTAGCTGGTGATGTGGGTTTGATGACAGCAAAAAGCTGAGAGCTAGATGTTCAGAGACTGAGTGGGGTAAGGATGAAAAAGGAGCGTTGGTCAGCAGGGATCTGTAGTTAGCCTCCTTGGCGAGGGGCAGCACTGGAGAGTTAGAGAATTTGGCATGTCCAGACAACTACGTATTTGTACGTTATGACCGTTACTGTTCGTGTCTGGTTTTCTTTACAGGGGATCTTCTCTTTCGTAGCAACTTGTCCAGACTCTTGTTTTTCCTTTTCCCAAGCAGATGGTACACTCTAGCTTCTTTCATTTCATCTCTCCCGATCTCATTATTCATTCTAGGAAGCTTACCCTTCTCATACAGTATTCCCCTCCTTCCTCAGTATACCCTCTCCTGCCCTAGACCTACCTTCCTTCATGCTCAGAGGAAAAGATACCCTCTTCTGCTGGGAAAGTTACCATTTGTCCAGTAGAACCTCTCTCCCTTCTCTTCCGGGGAACGTTGCTGCTTCATTTACATCCTCCCCCATCTCCTTGGCCCTGTTCCTTTCTACTTTGGGTTATGTACAGAGCTTTGAAGAGAGAGCACAGATTTCATCATGGACAGAATCAGAGGGAAATGAGCCTTTTCAGGTCACACCTCTTAAGCATTTTGATTTTTATGTAGTCTACTCTTCAAAGTATGCAAAAAGATGTTTCCAAACAGTGGTTTTCAAACTGTGGAATCCCCACAAGGGAAGAGGTTGGCCTCCTGAGCCTTCTGAAAATAGAAGCTTCTACCCCAATTTCTATCAGAGAAACTCTTTCTAATTCTGATTAAGAATTTATTTTGGCACAGCGTTTGTGGCTTAAAAAAAGTGAGCCATTTATTTCAAAAACAAATCATCGTGTATTTCCGTAAGTTAAACCCACTATATGTTAGCACCTGAGCTGCTTTCGTGTTATGAAGAATCTGAAGGAATTTACATTATATTGCTTACTGATTGCTTTCATAGTTTATCATTAGAAAGAGATTACAATATTATAAGATAAAAATAGTATTAAGTAAAATTATTTCTGTAAGAAATTGATATAAAAATTTTGACCTAGTTGTCTCCAGAATGAGGCCTGTCTCCCAAAGGCTTCAGGCTGACCTCAAGGAACATTTTGCACAGCCTTAAGAAAAAATTGACCCAGTAAATGTTCTGTGTAAAATGAAGTCTAATTTTGGATATCTTTTAGGAAGTAATGAAGCCAAATATTGTATAGCCAAATAGAAAGTAATAGATTTGGACATCAATTTTTGTGTTTTCACACACAAACACACATGTAATTTTTCTATTATGTAAATTATGTGCTTAGAAACAATTTAACCAATTGATCCTTTTCTATTTGATAATATAATAATACATTGTAGGCATTTTCAAGTTTACTTGTAGCCACTAGATTTATTCAACACTACTGAAGGCAGACACAGTCCTTCCTCCCTTCTCACCTTTTAAAAATGCCCTATTGGTGTGCACCAACATGCATGTGCACCAACATGCGTGTGCCTCACACCTGGGGCCCATCACTCTGCTTTCCTGTTACTTTTCTGCATTAAAAAGAAATGAAAAGTCAGTGGCCTCTGCCCCTCTAATTTTAACCCTTTTAATCTGGCTTCTTCTAGGATATTTGTTTATTTAAAAACAAATAAAGAGAGATTTTTTAAAGGATACAAAATTACAGCTAGATAGGAGGAATAAGTTCTAGTATTCTATACCACTGTAGGATGACTATAATTAACAATAGTATATTATATAGGTTCACATAGCTAGGAGGAGGATATTGAATGTTTCCAACACAAAGAAATGATAAATATTTTGAGATGATGGTTATAATAATTACACTGATCTGATCACTATACACCTAATATGTGCAATTATTATATGCCAATTAAAAAAACAAAATTTTAAAAATTAAAAAAAAATTTTTTCAGCTTTATTAAGGTCTAATTGACAAAAATGTATGTATTTACAGTATACAATGTGATATTTTGATATATGTATACATTGTGAAATGATCAAATCAAGCTAATTAACATATTCATCACCTCACATATTTATCCTTTTTTGTGGTGAAAATATTTAAAATCTATTCTCTTAGCAATTTTCAAGTATATATTTTTATTAACTATAGCCACTATACTGTACAATAGATCTTCAGAACTTCTGTGATCTGACACTTTGTACCCTTTGACTAATATTTCTACTCATTCCCTCACTCCAAGTCCATGGTAACCACCATTTTACTGTCAGCTTCTATGAATCTGACATTTTTAGCTTCCCACATATAAGTGAGATAATGCAGTATTTGTTTTTCTGTGCCTGGCTTATTTCACTTAGCCTAATGTCCTTCAGGTTTATTCATGTTGTTGCAAATGACTGGATT
The DNA here is from genome assembly GCA_963575035.1 of Avahi laniger. Taxonomy (NCBI): domain Eukaryota; kingdom Metazoa; phylum Chordata; class Mammalia; order Primates; family Indriidae; genus Avahi; species Avahi laniger. The sequence goes on along the minus strand of CAUYSK010044487.1, from coordinate 31,707 downwards.
TCCTTACTTTTTAAGGCTGAATAATATTCCATTGTGTTTTCTTTGTTCATCGTTGATAGATACTTAGGTTGAGTTCATATTTTGGTTATTGTGAATAGTGTGGCAATGAACATGGGAGTACAGATGTATCTTCAACATACTGATTTAATTTCCTTTGGTTCTATACCCAGAAGTGCAATTGCTGAATCACACGGTAGTTGTATTTTTAATTTTTTTAGATACCTTAATACTATTTACCATAATGACTGTAGTAATTTACATTCCCACTAAAAGTGTACAAGGGTTCCCTTTTCTCCATATTCTTGCCAGTACTTATCTTGCGTCTTTTTGACAATAGCCATTCTAATAGGTGTAAGATGATATCTCACTGTGGTTTTAATTTGCATTTCCCTGATGATTACTGATGTTCAGCACTTTGTTTTTTTTTTTTTGAGACAGAGTCTCACGAGACTAGAGTGAGTGCCGTGACGTCATCCTAGCTCACAGCAGCCTCAAACTCCTGGGCTCAAGCGATCCTTCTGCCTCAGCCTCCCGAGTAGCTGGGACTACAGGCATGCGCCACCATGCCCGGCTAATTTTTTCTGTATATATATTTTTAGTTGTCCAGATAATTTCTTTCTATTTTTAGTAGAGACGGGGTCTCGCTCTTGCTCAGGCTGATCTCGAACTCCTGACCTTGAGCGATCCACCTGCCTCTGCTTCCCAGAGTGCTAGGATTACAGGTGTGTCTGTTTAGTTTTGTTGCTTGTGTTTTTGGGGTCATATATAAAAAATGTTTGCCAAAACCAATGTAAAGAAGCTTTTCCCTGTGTTTCCTTCTAGTAGTTTTACAGTTTCAGGTCTTATGTTTAAGTCTTTAGTCCATTGTGATTAGATTTTTGTATATGATGTGAGATGAGGTTTTAATTTTATTCTTTTACATGTAATATCCAGCTGTTCCAATGCCATTTATTGATAAGACTTTCTTTTCCCCTTTACATCTTTGTCAAAAATCAATTGACTGTAAATGTTTAGATGTATTTCTGGGCTCTGTATTCTGTTCCATTGGTTTATGTGTCTGTTTTTATGCCAGCAGCATGCTATTTCTAGTGCTTTGTAGTAGATTTTGAAACCTACTATGATGCCTCCAGATTTGTTCTTTTTGTTCAAGATTGCTTTGACTATTTGGGGTCTTTTGTAGTCTATACAAATTTTAGGATTATTTTTTCTATTTCTGTGAAAAATGTCATTGGAATTTTGATAGAGATTGCATTGAATCCATAGATCACTTTGGGTAGTATGGACATTTAAAAAATATTAATTCTGCCAATCCATGAATTTAAGATAACTTTTCATTTATTGTTCTCTTCTACACTTTCTTTTATTGTATTATAGTTTTCAGTGTATGTATCTTTTACCTATTTGTTTAAATTTACTCCTAGGTATTTTACTGTTTTTGATATTATTATATATGTGATTGTTTTCCTTTCTTTTTTGGATAGTTTGTTGTTAGTATTTAGAAGCTACTGATTTTTGTATGTTGATTTTGTATCCTTCAATTTTACTGAATTTATTGGTAATAGTTTTTTGGTGGAATTTTCTATGCATAAGATCATGTCATCTGTAAACAGGGTCAATTTAACTTCTTCCTCTCTGATTCGAATGCCTTTTATTTCTTTGTCTTGTTTAATTGCTTGGGCTAGGACTTCCAATACTATGTTGAGTAGAGGTGTCAAGAGAGGGCATCCTTGTCTTGTTCTTAATCTCAGAGGAAAAGCTTTCAACTTTTCACCGTTGATTATGGTGTCAGTTGTGGGTTGGTCACATAGAGTCTTTTTTGTGTTGAGGTACATTCCTTCTATACCTAATTTGTTCAGAGTTTTTATCAAGAAAGGATACAGAATTTCGTCACATGCTTCTTATGTATCTATAGAGATGATTATGTGTTTTTTCTCCTTGATTTTGTTAATGTGGTGTATCAAATTATTGTTGAACCATCCTTGCATCCCGGGGATAAATCTCGCTTACTTGTGATGAATGATCTTTTTAATTTGCTATTGAACTCAGTTTGCTAGTATTGTGTTGAGGACTTTTGCAACTGTGTTCATCAAGGATATTGGCCTATAATTTTTGTTTCTTGTGGTGTCCTTGTCTGGCTTTGGTATCAGTGTAATGCTGACCTTATAAAATTAGTTTGGAAGTATTCCTTCCTCTTTAATTTTTGGAAGAGTTTGAGAAGAATTGGTATTAGTTCTTTTTTAAATGTTTAGTAGAATTCAGCCACGAAGTTATCAGGTCCTAGGCTTTTCCTTGATAGGAGATTTTTTTTTTTTTTAAATTACTGATTCAATCTCCTTACTTGTTATTGGTCTGTTCAGATTTTCTATTTCTTCATGATTCAGTCTTGGTAGGTTGTATGTTTCTAGGAATTTATCCATTTCTTTTAGGTTATCCAATTTGTTGGCATATAGTTGTTCATAGTAATCTCTTATGACCCTTTGTATTTCTGTAATATCCACTGTAATGTCTTCTCTTTCATTTCTGATTTTATTTATTTAAGTCCTTGCTTTTTTCTGCATTAGTCTAGCTAAAGGTTTGTCAATTTTTTAATCTTTTCTAAAAACTAACTTTTAATTTTGTTAATCTTTTCTATTGTTTTTCTAGCCCCATTTATTTCTGCTTTGATCTTTTATATTTCCTTCCATCTACTGACTTCGGGCTTAGTTTGTTCTTTTTGTAGTTCCTTGAAGTATAGCATTAGATTATTTATTTGAGATCTTTCTTCTTTTTTAATGTAGATATTTATTGCTATAAACTTCTCTCTTAGAGCTGCTTTTGCTGCATCCCATAAATTTTGTTATGTTCCATTTTCTCTTTTGTCTTAAGATATTTTTAAATTTCCTTTTTGATTTCTTCTTTGACCTACTGGTTGTTCAGACCATGTTGTTTAATTTCCACATGTTTGTGGATTTTCCAAAATTCCTCCTGTTATTGATCTCCAGTTTCATACCAGTATGGTTGGAAAAGACACTTTGTATTATTTCAGTCTGCTTAAATTTGTTTGGACTTGTTTTTGGCCTAATACATGATCTATCCTAGAGAAAATTCCATCATGTTTAAGAAGAATGTGTATTCTGCTCTTGTTGGATGGAATGTTCTGTATATGTCTGTTAGGTCCTTTTGGTCTAAAGTGTAGTTCAAGCCCAGTGTTTCCTATTGATTTTCTGTCTGGATGATCTATTCATTGTTAAAAGTGTGGTAATGAAGTCCCCTGTTATTATTGTATTGCAGTCTATCCCTCCTTTCAAATCTATTAATATTTGCTTTATATATTTAGGTGTTCCAATGCTAACTAGATATATATTTATAATTGTTATATCCTCTCGATGAATTGACCTCCTTTATCATCATTAATACCCTTTTTGTCTCTTTTTATAGTTTTTCACATAAAGTCTATTTTGTTTGATGTAAACATAGTTATTCCTGCTCCTCGAGGACATTTAGGAGCCCCCTACCCCTTGGTATTTAATGTTCTTAACTCTGTGAAAACACTTTTGTTTGGTATCTTAGTTTGAGCTCCCCAGAAACGGACTCTGAGACAAGGATTTGAGCTCAAGTAGTTTATTGGGGTTGAAAGTAGGGGACTGGAAAAGTGAAACAAGGAGGAAAAGGTGGCCAATCAATGGTGGATTACTATGCCAGCACTCACTGTGAGCAAATGGTACTTACTTCTGTGGGGGAAAAATTGGGAGTCAGTGCAGAACACTTACCTCAGAGTTATTCCCCCTGAGGAGTGAGGAAACTGAGGTATTTATGCACTAACTTCTTTAGTTTTTGGTTGAGGGCTGCTTTTGAGGGGAATGTAGATGGCAGAGTAGGTTACAGTGACAGGAAAAGCCCTTAGATAGAGAAATGGAGCTGCTGGTAGTTGGAAGCCAGGAGCTGGAGTAAGGAGAAGGCATAAAGGTGGGTCCTGGCAGCATCCTCTATCCCAGGCTTCTGATTGAACATTATGGTTTAATGTCAAGGGCACCATGGTCTCCAGAGTAGACTGACCCATGTCCGACACCTAGCAGGTATTCTTCGATAGCCTTTAGTTCCATCCACTTTTAAAAAGGCAGGGGAAAACCTGTCACTTTTCTGTGTATTTTAGTGTTTCTTTAAAAATCATCTCAAGTACTTCTGTGTCCAAGCATGTTTAAATCAGCACACCTAGAGCTACCCCTAAGAGGATCTCATTATGTGGCAAACATAGTAATAGGTTCTGGGGATAACAGAAATGAAAGACATAATCCCAGCTTAGAGCAGTTTCTGGAATAGCAGGTGATTATTGGATGGCTTACCTAGAGATCATTTCTCCAGTGAGAAAGGACTTGAAGTGAATCAGTGAATCAACAAGAGTATGCTTGTAGGTGCATTAGAATTTGGGTCAAACATTCTTTACTTTTAGACTCTGGCTGGCTTTGCCTTGTTGGCTGAGTGTCAGTTGATAAAACAATCTCTCTGAGCCTCAGTTTCCTCAGCTATAAAATGGGATCACTAATACCTACTTTGTGGATTGTTTGAGGATTAAATGTGATAATCTTGAACAATGGCCTGGATTTGGGTAGAAGACATCACAGGGGACTCGGGGAGAAGAGGCTCAATGGATAGGTGGCTGAAACTAGAGTAAGACAACAGAACAAAGAAAAGCAGATTTGGCGGCTTGATCATGGAGGATGTTCAATCTCAAGGGAAAATAGGCTTTGGTTACTTTCCTGCAGACGGTGAGGTCTTAGTGTGCCTCAGTCAGAAAGGGTGAGGGAAGGGGCCTCCAGTCTTCGCACTGTTTTGATATTCTTGGCTGACTGAGCTATTCACAGGACTTAGAACTAAACCTTTGAGGAGCTTGGTTTTCTGCACCACAAGCCTGCAAATCCTGGACCCATGTCTAGGACCTTAGAGAGCCCCCGTGGCATGGTAGCGAAATTTGCTTATATGGAAACATAAGAACTTGACCCTGTCATGGCCAGACTTGCCGCTCCCAGCCCTGGTTCTTAAAATTTACATTATTTAAATACATTAGCCACTGGACCGTTTCAGTGTTGGATGGCGAGGCTGAGGCTCAGCACCATGGTAGCCTCTTAATTATAAGTAGATTTTTTTTAGAAGATTTCAGTCTTACAGGGGTTCAGAAATTTTCTCTTACTTACAGTGAGCCTAATGGATTGATGAGAATGTTTATGAGAGAAAAACTTCTCTTTTAAAATGGGTTTGTTGTGGTTTCCAACTGACTTCTTACATATGTTCCTTTGATCTTATCATAAGCTGCTCATGTTTCCCACCTGGAGAACGTGTCAGAGGAAGAAATGAACAGACTCCTGGGAATAGTGTTGGATGTGGAATATCTCTTTACCTGTGTCCACAAGGAAGAAGATGCAGATACCAAACAAGTTTATTTCTACCTATTTAAGGTGAGATTTTAACATTTTTAAAAGGCTTTTCTTTCTCCTTATGCCAGCTCATGGGTGTGAAGGCTCTCAGCTCACAGTACATTCTGCCCTCAGGGTTGCTGAAGCAGGAGCCTTCGTGACAGATTCTCTAAAATGACCCACCGTACTTTTAACACGTCGCTCTCCTTGAAGGCCTTCACACTTGTATGCGTAGCTGACTATCTTGATGTGCGTATGCTTATAGATTTTTTTCCCATCCACCCAACAAATATTCATTGCACACCTGCTCTGTGCTTGGCACTACCATAGACATGAGGGATAGATTGCCGGACAAACCAAAGTTCTTCCCCTCACAGAGTTTACATTTCAGTATCAGAGACAGAGAATCAACAAGTCAGTAATACATTTGCAGGTGGTGGTAAGTGCTGTGACGGGAAACCAAGTAGGGTAAGTGGAATCAGAGTGGCAGGGACGGTGGTGGGTGGGGGACATGCCTGTGAGGAAGGGCACACAGGAGAGGCTCTCCGAGGAGAGGACAGTTGAGCCGAAATCTGAGTGGGAAATAGGAGCCATCCGTGCACAGGGCCGGGGGAAGAAAGAGCCCCCAGGCAGAGAGAAGAGCAAGCATCTAGAACGTGCAGCAACGGAGCTTGTGATACCCAGCAGCAAGGAGGCCAGTGTGGTGCCACTGAGCCAAGGGCAGGGTGCGAGGAGATGTAGCTGGAGGGGTGGCTCTAAGCCCTGTCCCTTATGCTCCAAGGGGAGGAATCGAGATTCTCCAAATTTGTTTTGGCTTCTTAGATGTGTTACCTGTGTCTTGCTGACACCAGTCCCTGATTATTGCTGTCATTCCCTGTCGCTGCCTCCTCGTGCTTCTACCTCAGCTCCATTTGGGTCACGTCCATTCCCTTCCCACAGATGTTTGTCTTCCTAAGCTTCTGATTACAGTCAGGACTAACAGATGTGGGAGGGAAACCGGTGATGGGAACGGATAGCAAGACTTGAGGTTGCCAAAAATAGATTCATAAAGGAGGCTGCCAGAAGGAATAACCTTTCAAAAAAAATAAACCTGCTGTCAAGGGCAATGTAGATTAAGTCATATTGTGTAACCTGTATAAGGATGTTTAAAAGCAAAACAAAGCTCTCACAGCTTACGGGCAGGAACATTTTGCCTCGTCTAGTAAGAGGTACTGTGCTTCATTTTTATATGACAAGGATAGCTGAGTCATCCAGACAAGGATAGCTAAATTTTCCGTTGAGTTCCCTCTTTTGCGTGGCTGCTAGGAATCTCAGTGCAAATTTTTTTTTTTTTTTTTTTTTTCGACAGAGTCTCACACAGTTGCTCAGGCTAGAGTGCTGTGGCTTCAGCCTAGCTCACAGCAACCTCAAAGTCCTGGGCTCAAGCCATCCTCCTGCCTCAGCCTCTCGAGTAGCTGGGACTGCAGGCATGTGCCACCATGCCCAGCTAATTTTTTCTATATATTTTTAGTTGTCTGACTAATTTCTTTCTATTTTTAGTAGAGACGGGGTCTCGAACTCCTGACCTTGAGCGATCCTCCCACCTCGGCCTCCCAGAGTGCTGGGATTATAGGCGTGAGCCACCGCGCCCAGGCTCAGTGCAAATTTTGTACCCAATTTGTATACTTTTTTTCTTTGTCTGAACTTATTTGATCCATACTTTTCCCTTCTCCCCTTTTATTAACTTTTGCTTTTTATTGTGCTGGGGAGGATTTGGGTGGAAAGGAGATAAGAATGGGAGGTAGAATTATAATTCCTTTAACCTTTGGAGTATTATTGGGGATATTAATTTTAAAAAGTTTAATATGAGAGAGAGCAAGAGCGAGAGTAAGGAGAGTGAGAGAGAGAATATGTATGAATATGAACAGCTGGAATCCCCACAGCCATTAGCAGGCACTAGACCACTTCAGGTGTCCAGATGACAAATTGCTGACATGGCTGCGAGGCCTGAGTCATCCAGATTGAACCCTTGGCAGATTCATACTGTTTAGAGCTTCTTTGGAAAAAGATCTTAGTTGAAGAAAAACAAGGTCTGCATGGCTGCAGCTATTATTTATCTTGGAACGGAGCTCCCTGGCAGCTCCCCACCGCCCTGCTGGAAGTGAAAGTGGTGTCAAGGTTTCTCCTCTTGGTTTAAAACTGACCAAACAGGCCAGAAAGTATTGCTCTGCTTCGAAGTACATTTTTTCTTTCCTTCTAACCTCCTTCATCTTTAAAGAACAGTGTAGACATATTTGCTTGTGAAAAGACAATTCAAAATATTCACCATTCTCCCCCCACTCCCCCCAAAAATTATTCTTTGGGCAAATGAGTTATAAATTGTCTATTCCTTAGTTTTTGAAAGGCAGTTCCTGTGTCTCATATGTGTCAATAATTAAAAGTGTGTTATATATTTAAGTAACATTAAAAAAAACTTGTCTTAGACGTTGAAAATAAACCCAATGAAAAGCTGCTTCCTGAAGCTGAAGTATCTCTTAGTGCCTGCAGATGTGGTTCTGGAGCCCAAATACCTGGGCTTAAAACCTGGCTCCATCACTTAATAAATGTGACCTTGGGCAAGTTATTCTGCCTTGGTTTCCTCATCTATAAATATAGACAATAGTAGCACCTACCTCAAAAGGTTGCTCTGAGTAGTAAATGAGACAATACATGTAAGAACTATGAAGAGTCTCTGGCAAAAGTAAGGGTGCAAATGCTTGCTGTTATTAATACATTTTTTCTATCCCAGCTCCTTCATTTTGTAGACGAAGAAACCGAGGTTCGACATCTCCCCAATCTATTAGTTGACCTCCGATTGAAACCTCCAATGGGTCAAATTCCCAAATGGTCTTGTTTTAACTAGGGGAAAAAAAAGTAGACAATCAGAATTATTTGTATTTAAATTTTTAAGATCAATCTTTATATATTCTTAGAAACATAGACAATGACATATCTTTATTGCAAATTAATTTTTGTAAAAGTGGGCATAATACAGGGAAAGGATTAACAAATCTTTATACATACATTTTTTATGGCATCCCTGGAAGGAATTGAGATCCTTGTAAGAGACAGCTCGTTGGTGACACATGGTCATCTTTAGCCTTGAGTGTTCATCTATTTCCATTAACTTCTGAGAGAATAGTTGCCATAGTTTGTTTCTGTGGAAAAGACAGTAAGTGGAGAAAGGAGGGAAAGATGAAACTTAAATAAATGCATGGCCATATCATAACTGGCCCACAGGTAAGTTTACAGAAGATTCAATCAAGGGTTGAAGGCAAAGAATTTCAATATCAAATTTATTTTCAACTTTGTTCTTGGTAAGTGGCTGTCTGTTTCCCTTTTTCTCTGATGTTTACTCTACGAGAGCTTTAAATACCAGTGGCAGGAATTAAGAGCAGTGTTTTGTTTTGTGGGCATTGAGATGCCAGAACATTTGGCCTGCATTCTACGGATGGAGGGGAAATGAAAAAAGACTGCAACAGTGAAAGTTGCCAATTGAGAGCCCTGCAGACTTCCTTCCCAGAGAGCCCCTGCCCTAGATTATGCATATGACATGCAGCTGCTACAGACAGCTCCTGTCCCCTGGCCTCATTTGTGCAGACCGGATCTCAGCCTTTCAGGTGTTTAGATAAGATCCTCCTCCAGAGCTTCGGCACACCTGCAGTGGCCCGAATGGACATGTGCCAAGTGTGTAGGGTTATATGCCAGGCTTCTGGGTCAGTGGAAATCCAGAAACGGGGGTGGAGGGGGGAGGGGAAAGTGAGCAGTGAGTTGGGATAGTGGTGTCTGGTGGTCACTCCTGGGTGGTCTAGGTTGCCTAGAACATGAAAAGTGTCAAGTTCTTTATAACTCTGGTCATGGGCATGAAGGTAAATTTGGATCACCTGATAGTTGCCTGTTTTATTGATTTAAGAATTTGCTTACATATAGTTAAGATAAATAGAATGTGATGACTTCCCTTAAAAGACTTTGTGTGTGTGTATGTGTGTGAGAGAGAGAGAGAAAAATAGAGACAGAGACAAAGGGACATCGACTAAGTTTTTTTTTTAATGAATTCTCTGCAGCTCTTGAGAAAGTCTATTTTACAAAGAGGAAAACCTGTGGTTGAAGGCTCTTTGGAGAAGAAACCTCCATTTGAAAAACCTAGTATTGAACAGGTAAAAAGATAAAAAGAAGCCCTTTGTTTATTGGCTTGACGCTGGAGAAATCTGTCTCCCTTCCATATCTCTGTACGCTTCTCTCATCCTGTGTGCCTGGCTCAGAGATGTTCACAAAGTCTGCAGAGATTGTCTTGGACCCTTAGATCAAAAGTGCACACCTAATTTAATAATCTAGTTTTTGTCTTTTAGGCTTCTTGTATACTCAGAATTCACTGTGTGTTTTGGGGAAAAAATTAAATGGAACATGTAGTTTGTAAGAACACATGAAACGTGCTTTTTCTTATTGTTGATGTTTTAAAATTAAGTCTTTGTGCTTTTGTTTGGCACTGTCTGAGAAAGCCTTTTGAGGTGAGGCAATTCAGTAGCAATGTGAAAAAAACATTGTAAGTCAAGCAAAAAAAGCAAAAAAGAAATGTGATTTCGTACCCAGAAATTGACTTCCTGCTACATTATGATTCCTGGAAAGAAGCCGTTTTACTAAGGGAATCTGTTAAAATGTGTAGACCTTTTCTGTTAGGTGTTGTCAGTGTATCTCATCAGCATCACTTTTTAGTTTTTTATTGTTTGGCTAAATAAAAACACTCGGGACTGAATTTCTTGATGAGATGGCTACAGAAGACATAATACCAGAGTCTTTACAAATAAATGTATTTTTATCAGTAATTTTTCAGTAGAATAAATTTTATTTTGCCTCCAAACTCTATTAGATAAGAATCTGTTGTTTTTTTTTATTTGAAATTAGATGAAATGAGAGTGTTCTGCAGAAAGGTTAAATTAATCCACAGCTTTTTTTAAAAAGCACTTGATTTTGAGTGACTTTTTTTTTTGTAAGCTTGCTGAAACCAAGAGTGATAGTACAGGGTTTAAATTTTAGTGGTTCGGTTCAGTGGAAGGCATGCTATCAGCGTTCTGATTAAGTGTAGTGTAAAATCATAATATATATCCAAGAACCCTGTTATATGTGAACATCTGTGCTGATAGTGAAGCGAGAATTATTCTGCAAAATAGTCGTATTTTATTGTTTAAGAGGTTTTGGCCTTTTTAGTTCGTGGTTTTTATTTTCTCTTTAATGCTTCAGGATTGCAGCAGGCATAGAATCACAACTCAGAGCCTCTCTGTCTTGTCACTTTTCATCCACTGTGATCTGAGGCAAGATTCCCTTTGGGCATTGCTGTTGTCTTTTAGGGAAATAGAAGAGATTTTTGTGAATAGCAAAATGTCTGTTCTTTGGCTAATAACCACGATTGGTACTGGCTGTGTGGGTGTTCAGAATTAGTATGATTGCATAGCTGCATGAATAAATCGTTTTCCCTCCTTTTAAGGGTGTGAATAACTTTGTACAGTACAAATTTAGTCACTTGCCATCAAAGGAAAGGCAAACAATAGTTGAGTTGGCAAAAATGTTCCTAAACCGCATCAACTATTGGCACCTGGAGGCACCATCTCAGCGACGACTGCGATCTCCCAATGATGATATTTCTGGATACAAAGAGAACTACACAAGGTAATCAGATGACAAGTACTTTTCCTGTGGTCCCATAGAGCATCTTACAGACATAAAATTGCTACTTGACTCTGCAAGGAGAAGTTTTCCCAGTTATCATAATGACTCCATCAATTCAGAGCGAATGTCTTTATGATTTAACTTGCAAACTTTCTACTTTTCATTAAAATTATAGTATTTGTGGGGAAGGGGATCTTAATCATCTAGACCTGTGCTGTCCAATGTGATAGTCACTATCCACAGGTGGCTATTGAGCATTTGAAATGTGCCTAGTTTGAATTGAGATTTCTAATATTGAGATTTCTAACCAAAAAAGAGTTAAAAATAGCTCATTAATAGTTTTTTTTAAAATATTGATTACATGTAGAAATGATAGTACTTTGGATTATTGGATCAAGTAAAATATATTAATTCTACCTGTTTCTTTTTATTTTTTCAATTGGCTACTAGAAAATTGAAAATACATACATGACTTGCATTGTATTTCTATTGAATATCTGACTAGATGACTATATTATAACTTTGAAATTAATGTGTAGAGCCATCGCTTAAAAAAATGCAATGACCATTATAATAGTGGAGTTAAAGAATTATTTTAATGAAAGAAAGATTAGCCTTATTCTAGCACCATGACAGAACTGTTATCATATGTATTATCTTCCAGTTTTTGTCCCTTTAAATGAAATTTTACATTAACTATAATGAAAGAAAATATAGAATTTGTAGTCTTGTAGTCCCTCCCACCCCCTACTTAACATCATATCAAACATTTCACGGGTCCCATTATAGTCCATTGAGTCGATGTGCCTTAATTTACCTAACCATTTCCCTGTTGGAGGACATTCAAATTCCTCAAATATTCTTGGACTGAACATATATTTTTTTCTAAAGTAGAGATTTATTTTTACTGTCTATGAACTTCAGCATAATAGAATTGGCCTTACAAATCTTAAACGTGGACCACACAAAATATAATGACATGTCTCATTTGCAAGAGAGTGACTTGGATTATATATTCTATTCACTTTTTTATAACTTTTCTCTATTTTTATTTTAGAGGCACATCAAGCTTGCTTCAGGAAATATTATGGAGCTTTAGTGTATGTGTGTGTGTGTGTGTGTGTGTGTGTGTGTGTGTGTATATATATATATATATATATGTATATTTTTTTTTTCAGATTTGAAGCAGGCAGTGTCCAGACCACTTGTGCCTAGGTTATTTTCTATAATAGCAGATGACATGGATTAATGGAAATAATTTAAAATAAGCTTTCCTCTCTGTCATTTACTTGAATTCATAAGTAATACCTCCACTCCCCTTCCTTCTCCCTACCTTTACAATATATACAATTTGAGTTATTAAGTATTTTCCCCTTAATAATTGGTATTTATAGGAATTGCAGATTTTGTAAAAAAAAAAAATTTTTTTTTATCATGTCTTTATTTCTACATCCTTCATTTCAAAGTTTTATATTAACAGTTTTAAGCTGGGCACAATGGGTGTCCTGTAGTCCCAGCTAGTCGGGAGGTTGAGTGGGATGATTGCTTTAGGCGCAGTTCGAGGCTGCAGTGCGTTATGATTGCGCCTGTGAATAGCTGCTGCACTCCAGCCTAGGTAACCCAGGGATACCCTGTCTCTATAAAAAACAAAAACAAAGAAAAATTAGTTCTATATTATTGTAACTCTTGTTTATAATAAAAGTTGAGATAATAAATCTCTCAAAAATATGTATCTTTTAACCCCATTTGTGAACGATTGACGAAGTTGAATATTTGTCAAAGCCAAACTCTGAATGTACTTGCCACTCTTAACAGAGAAAATAGTTGTTTGATCAAGACAAAGGAGAATTAACTGTGAAGCAGCTTGGGAGACATGACTATCTTTTAGAAAACAGAATAAAAATATGAGGCATCATTTGGGAGTTACCAAGAAATGGGTGACTCTTACAAATACTTAAGAAGTAGTAAAAATAGAAATTGGACTTTGAATGAATGCTGGATTTGGATTATGGCTCCATCTCTCCCTAGCTCTGTGAGCTTTAGACCAGTCACTGCACCTCCCTGACCTTCAGTCTCTTCCTCTGTCCAAGTCTCATGAGTGTTGTGGGTATCCCATGGGCAGTTTGTGTGTAGTGTCTAGCACATAGGATGAGTCCTGGGAAGATGCTTGTCGTCATTTTCCTCCCATATGCGTTCTCTAAAATTCAGTCACTGCCAACATGAGGCTGTTAAGGTAGAGGCTTAAACATACAATTGAATGAGGGTGTAATTATTTGAATATCACTTTAAAAACTAAGATAACAAGCAACAGAAAGACAGCAGAAGAGTCCTTTATAGCCCAGCATCCTGAGCCAACCCTGAGGCGAAGAGTGGAGTCAGACAATGGTTAAGAGAAACCCACTGGGAGAAACTGAAAGGAATATGCCCTGATCACTTGTGAAACCTGCCCATTTCTAGGTGGAATGTAGACCAAGAACCCCTGTTAATAATAAATAAGGAAATGAAGGCAGGCGACACCCACCTCTCCTGCTTCCCCATCATGCTGTGTTGATGAGGAAAGGGAAGTAGAGAGGAACAACCCATGAAAATTAGGAGAATCGGTAATTGTTTCAGAATAAAACCTCACTGCCATGACTACATTGGGGAATTTAAAAAACCACACACCACATAGCACGGTGTCTCACTGATACTAATCGTCTTAAAAACGGGTAATATTACAGGCTGCCGGCACCAGCAGGTTTTATCTTGATGTTGCTGTAAGAGAACCTCAGAACCTATAATGCTGGTTCAGCTTATAATTTATAGCAGTTACTGTAGCAATTAGAACAAAAGGACTGAAAACTTCTGGAGCACATCATCTGCATGAAAATGGGATTAAATAGGATTCTCTGTGGAAAAGACTGGACTCAGAAAATGATTGTGATCATTACAGAGCTAACCAGTGGAAATTTCTCTGAGAAAAAATTAAAAGCAGATTGAACAGTAGAACTGCTTAAATTACTTATCCTGTCTGTTCTGAATAAAGGAAAAACATAAATATTCTTATATTAGTATATGTAACTATATTTTATGGATACACCCAGAAATCACTGTGGTTTTAGAAAAAAATATGGGCAAACATTTGAAGTTCTCTGAACTTCATGATGGCACATTAATATAATTCCATGAAGAAATAACCTGAAAAGAAAATGTCAGGGGAATATGACTTCTTAAAATACATCTGACCGAGAGAACCTGCTAAAGGAAAGTGGCAAATGATTAGTCTCAGATTTGAGTTGGGCAGAACTTCTGAAGGTTAATAGTTACTCCCACATTGGGGAGATGTTTAATAAGAATACCAAGCAAGTTAGAACCAACTTGATTTTGGGAAACTGGTTTTATGTAGCTATTGTTCTGTGAAGTACAGCCTGTCCTTGTGTGCACTAAGCGTTCATAATTGGGGATATGAGTCTAGGATAGAATTTATCAGGAAGCATGGAAAGAACAGTAGACTAGGAGACAGGAGATCTAGCTCTTAGTTTGGACTCTAATAGTTCACAGGCGTTTAGTTCCATGAACTAGAAGAGGTCAGATAATTCCTGAAAACTTCAGGATTTTCAGTCCACCAGATAAATAGGATGACATGGTCTTCTGCATTTATAGTTTTCAGTTTTATTCATGTTTTAAAGAAAACAAGGAGATCGCAAATCATGATGATGATGTAAAAAGTATGAGAGAGTTATTCAAACAATAAATACCATACAAATGCCATCTCTATTAAACATACGAAAATGAATGAACTGTCATTTTATTTCTTTTTGGAGACCTGAAATCAGTCATTTAGGTAAAATCTTTTCCTATAGTTAAACCTTTGGAGTGATGTATTTGCCCACAGACGCCCATTTCCTTCTTTCTGTCTCATTACATGCAAGGACCATGTTCATTTATTAAAATAACACCCCCTCAAAAAAAAAACCAAAACCAAACCACAAGTTGACTCAGTTTCCTTGTTTTATCTGTTATGTACTTTGCAGATTATAAAATAAGCTTAATCTTGAAAGTAAAAACAAAATAAAGCTAAAAAAAGCATAAATCGAGGTCTGTAAAATGATTCTTAGAGGAAATGAATGGGAACCCATTATTTGAAAAATTTTACTAAATAATAACTATGTATACTGTCGCCTCTACCCTGAGAAGATTGAGTGACCTGTTAAGCACTTTTGGATAGGATTTTATGATAATATTTATAACCTGTCATTCTGTAGCAGAAATAACATCAGTCTTAGAGTCTCAGATATCTGTGGACTGCTCTTCAGACATCTGATGGAAATGTTCTTTTGACTCTAAAGCAGCACTGCCTAATAGACACATAATGTGAGCCACAAATGCAAGCCATGTATGTCATTTTAAATTTTCTAGTAGCTACATTAAAAAAAACCCAAGAAATTAATTTTATTAATATATTTTATTTTACCCAATATATAGAAAATATTATCATCTCACCATGTAATCAATGTGAGCAATTATTAAGGATGTATTTTTATTTTCTTTTTTTGTACTAAGTCTTCTGAATCCAGCGTGTATTTTACACTTACAGTACATCTTAATTCAGTGGCTAAATTTGAAACAATTAAAGCTAAGTGGAGTCCTACCAAAACAATAAAATTATGTTTAATGGAAAAATATTTTACACTATTTCCATTTAAAAGTAAAATCGAAATTGATTAAATAAAAAAATCAAACTCCTCAGTCGTACTAGTCACATTTTAAGTGCTCAGTAGTTACCTGTGGCTGGTGGTTACTGTATTAGACAGCGTAGATATAGAATAGCCCCATCATCATTGAAAGTTTTATTGGACTGGCCAGGTATGGTGGCTCACACCTGTCATCCTAGCACTCTAGCAGGCTGAGGCGGGAGGATCACTTGAGATCAAGAGTTTGAGACTAGCCTGAGCAAGAGCGAGACCCCATCTCTACTAAAAATAGAAAAAATTAGCCAAGTGTGATCACAGGCTCCCGTAGTCTCAGTTACTTGGGAGGTTAAGGCAGGAGGATCGCTTGAGCCCACGAGCTTGAGGTTGCTATGAGCTATGATGGCACCACTGCACTCTAGCCTGAACGACAGAGTGAGATTCTGTCTTAACCAAAAAAAAAAAAAAAAAGAAAGTTTTAAAACAGTCACGCTTCACATAACAATGTCTCTGTCAACCACAGACCACATATATGACGGTGATCCCATAAGATTATAATACCATATTTTTACTGTACCTTTCTATGTGTAGATATGTTTAGATACACAAATACTTGCCATTGTGTTTTATAATTTCCTGCAGTATTCAGCATAGTAACGTGCTGCACAGGTTTGTAGCCCAGGAGCCATAGGCTGTGAAGCCTAGGCGTGTAGTAGGCTGAGCCATGTAGGTTTATATAAGAACATTTTGTGATGTTCCCACAATGACGAAATAGCCTCACCACACATTTCTCAGAACACATCCCCATCGTTAAGCAACACATAACTATATTAAGTCTTACAAATAGTCTTTTGATAGCCAAAGTCTCATGACATTAAACTTCTAATTTTTAAGGTTTATGACTATTTATTTAACTCTTTACATTTATCGTTTCATAATTAGTTATTTGAGAGATAACCTCCTGAGACCCAAATATACTTCTAAGTTCATGAAGTGGCCCCAGACTAACGTCCAGCAAAAATTGGCTTTGGAGATGATGGATTTCTACATGAAGCAAGCACCTTTGTGAATTGCAAAATAAATGACCTTTCTAGTTTTTTCTGCTACCAAGATCACCGTTTCAGACAAGACACAACACTCACTATGCCCATTTCCGTATTGTAAACATAAGATGACATTTAGGTGTAAAATATTAAGAAAAAAAAGTTGAAAGAAGGAATAGAAATAATATCAGAGTTTTAAGATTTTAAATCTAGGCAGGTGAATTAACATCAATGAAAGTTTTCTTCCCCAAAAGTGAAACACCCCCGCAACCATCACACCTCTATCACCAACACACACACAGAGGAAATATGATGTACTACAGAATAAGATTAAAAAAATAAGTCAATAGGTATGAGTAAATTAATATTATTCCACTCTTCATTAAGGGGCTCATAGTTTGTTGGGAGCTTCCTGTAGCAGCTTGGGCACCTTAGAGAGCTTCCCCTCACTTTAAGGGAGAGTAGGAAAGCACATAGGAGAAATTTTTTTTTAACTCTCTATATTTTTATTTCTCTTTCTTTCATTCACAAAAAGTAACATACTATATACACTGGTCTACACTTCCCATATATTGCATTTTCACTTTATCTATCCTGGAGATCTGTATTGAGCAGCACTGTCCAATAGAATAGCCACTAACCATATATGATTATTAAAACAAAAATTAAATAAAATTAAAATTTAGTTCCTTGGCTTACCTGTCCACATTTCAAGTGCTCAATAGCCACATGTGGCTAGTGGCTACCATTTGTCCAAGAATAGAGTCTTTCTGTCATTGCAGAAAGTTCTGTTAGAAAGCAGTGATGGGAGGAGAAAGTTTAACTTTTGGAAAGCAGTCCTGTCCTACAAGACGATGATTTGGATCTGCTACCAAGGAATAAGAATCTGCAAAACAACGTGTTGTGACCTTTTCCTGGTTTGGTACTGCCCTCTGTGACTCCCAGTATTATATTCATGTTGCTGGACCTTGGGAATTTCAAATCTTGAATCTCTGGGAGACCAAAAGAAAGAGGGTTCTTTTTGAATAGACGTTCATTCTCTACTCTCCGTTGACTGAATGTGCTTTCTAAGTTGGATGACCTATGTAGCCAGTGTACCCTAGAACTGTGGTCATATCTCAAGAAAACCCCTGGTTTCCTTTGTTCTGGGTCCTCCTCCAGCCTTGTGCCATGCTGAAGTATATTTTTGACTTTGAATCTGAGTCATCGAAAAGTATACCTAGGCGACAGATGGTAGCAGCTTATTGCTTCCTGCGTTTTGACTGAGTTTCGAACAGTCTTGAAGATCTTTATCTTCCCACCAAAGCTTTGGTGATGTGTGAGTGCTGCATAGGCATTTTAAAGAAACCTTAAATTTTACTCAGAAGACTAGGTGGTGGTGAATTGTGATTCTTTCACAAAAGGGACTTCCTCAGCTTCCCCTTTAATTTTTTCTTTTATTTAAATTATCACTTATGTCCCAGAAACTGGAATTACACTGTGCACTCTTCATACAATATGTCCTTTAATGCTCACAAGAACCCAGTGAAGTAGGTATTATCGTTGTCTCCATTTTACAGGGAAGGAAATGGAGTCTGAATAGCATAATTAAATGTCCTCAGTCATGCAGCCAATTAAGTG
This sequence comes from Avahi laniger, assembly GCA_963575035.1. NCBI lineage: Eukaryota > Metazoa > Chordata > Mammalia > Primates > Indriidae > Avahi > Avahi laniger. Next base: position 13,302 of record CAUYSK010044487.1, on the reverse strand, counting down.
GCAAAGCAGGGATGTGATCCCAGGACTGTGACTCTAGGACTCACTTCATGATGCCACAGAATAGGATGATTGTAACAGAATTGAACCTAGGTGGTGGTACAAGGGCAAGCTAGCTGAATCCCCCAGTTTCACTAGCTAGCACTGATATCGTCTCTTATCTTTTCAGGCCTAGCTGCTGCTTCTGTCGTTAATAGTATGAAAGTAACCATAATTGGATATTTCGGAAGACCTGGAGATTTACGGGTTATTGATGTTGCTGTCTTCTCTTGCTCAGGTGGCTGTGTTATTGCAATGTGCCACAGTTCTGTGACAGTCTACCTCGGTACGAAACCACACAGGTATTTGGGAGAACATTACTTCGCTCGGTCTTCACCGTTATGAGGAGACAACTCCTGGAACAAGCAAGACAGGAGAAGGACAAACTGCCTCTTGAGAAACGAACTCTAATCCTCACCCATTTCCCAAAGTAAGGAACAGTTCTTGCTGGTCTTTCTTTAATGCCAGGTCTTGCGGTTGCTGAATGCAATGCCAAAGCCTGCGTAAATAACAAGCTTAGCAATGATAGGAAAAGCATCCTCGGGAGGAGGGAGAAAGGACCTTCAGTTCCCTTTGTGAATCTTCTTCGGTATTTTCCAGTCCATATATTAGCTTGACTTTGTGCAGACTGCAGTCATTGCTCCCTCAGCCCCACCTCGTCCTACCTGGGTCATTGTCTCTGAGTCCCATAGAATGGGGCAGTGCTTTGTGTTATGTATTCAGCTGCTAGGAAGCTAGAGAGGATAGGGGAGAACGTGTAGATGCAGTTTCCAGCCACTCAGAAGGCGGTGTAAGAGAACTCACGTGGCGGGTTTTTTTTTTTCCCCCTTCCGCTTCTCCAACTTTTTCTAAGCACTGGTGAACCACCCCCTGCCTCAGTTATAGTATGCTAGGCCCCCCCGGTCTTTGGAAACTAGACTGCAAGAGCAGGGCTGGACAGGAATAGAGGCTTCCTTAAGCATGATCTCTGGACTTCTGTACTCAGTTTGTTGTAGAAAATACATACTCTTGTGCCCCATGTTGCTTGTACCTGCCAAATCTCCAAGACATAAAGACTCATTTAAATATTTTCAAATGAAGGAAATGTGTCAAAGCAACAGAAAGTTGCAGTGCTGCAATTGGAAATGCATTTTTAATGGTAAGAATCAAAATTGTAAGCTAAGAGGTTGCTTTCTAGAGCGAGGGGCTGAGAATACAGTTGATGACTTGTCATGGAGCAATGACTGCAAGACATGAGGGAGACAGTTCACTTTGTTATTCTGCCTAGATCAACATTGTTGGGGGAGGTAGAAAATATAATTTGAATATGCTTTCTAGGTGTGATATAGCCTTCCTTCCCCACCCCATTGACATCTGCTGATGTGGAGAATAGAATTTGAGGGGAGATATTATATTCTTGATCAAAGATTAATGAAACCCTGTTTTATTTGAGAAATTAGATTTTATTATTAAGATACTATTACTAAATTGTCTAATTTGTATCTCAGTAAAGATAGTTTTAGTCCTTTAAAATAAGTTAGGTCCAAAACAACCACCACCACCAAAATGGTTTTCTGATAGACTTGACTGACAATTTCTTGTCAGTTTAACCCAAATCCTAAACTTTAGATAGAGGATATCATGGGTAATTCTGATGGGCTTTAGCTGAACACTCAATATTTGCCCATATATTTTAGCGTCCTGATTGTTGAATTTTTCTTAAGAAAACGAGCACATGAGACTGAGGCATGACATGAAAATTTTGGTGTCCTCCGTGGAGGAAGATTCTGAGGCACTTAAACTGCAGTTGGATGTTGCCCCTAAGAGGGGTTATAAATTTTGGGCATGCTTATGTGTTTCAGTGGCTGCCTTTTAACTGGTCTAAGCTTCTTTCCTTCAAAATAAAAACAATTTTCATACTTATTTCTCTATTACACTTGCCACAGAAGTAACATTTTATGCTTTTGGACGATAGCTGTCATTCTGTCTCTGAGTCAAGAAACAAGAGAAAAAAGAGTATCCCTCCTTTTCTAACACACATGCACCTGTTATGGTGCTTAAAGAGAAATTTTCATTACTTTGCATAGTAACAATTTTTTTCCCATAGCAAATTCATTTTACTTCTTGCAGATATATTTGCTAATTATAGTGTGTTTTGTTCCTTCAGCCCATAGTTCTGGCATGCATATGCTGTTGAGCTAAAAAATCAATGCTGCTGTCTTTTCTTCTCTATTACTAATGGTGGGGTGAAACTACCACCCACTTCTCCTTTTAAATCCCTTTTCATTGAATATGACAACATTCAGGGCTGCTGGGGATTTATACCTCCAGTTTTGGCAGCAGAATCACACATACTGAAGCCCGAGGTGTTATTTGAGTCTTGGGCACCATTTCAGCTTGAGAGCTGGGACCAGCACCCAGTGAGGTCTCTGCCATTTTCCGATGTATTTTCAGAGCTTGTATCCTTGTCTTCCTATTCTTCATATATACTGCCTTTTCTTCCACTTGGCTTTAACTTGTGCCTTTTCCCCATCCACCTATTTGGTTTTTTTTTAACTTTCAGTATCTGTATTTCATTCTGTTATAAAAGTGATAAATGTACATGTTGAAGAAAATTTGGTTCAGAAAAAAAACAAGAAGAAAAAGACCACCCATAGCCTCACTACTCTGAACTACTTTTAGTGCTTTTAGTGCAGTAAGCCTAGGTGGTACTTGTATTTGTATTTCTAGCAAGATCTCTGGGTTATTTCTATGGGCCCTCAAAACTTGAGATCTATTTGGTTTATAATGTGACAGGAAGTTAGCAAAATAATTAATTACTGGTTCCAGTCCCGATCTTGCCATTTGCTAATTGTGGGAATTTGGACCAGTTATTTAACCTCTCTGTGCCTTAGTTTTTTCATCTGTAAAATGGACATAGTAATGGATCCTATCTCATAGGGTAATTATGAAGATCAAGTAAGTTAATATACTTCAACCACTTACAACACTGCCTGTCATAGTGTAAGAGCTATACATGTGTGATAAATAAAAATAAAATATATAACTCATAGCATTGATATGAGGATTCAATAAGAAGTTCTTAGAGCAATACAGGCACAAAGCAAGCACTCGATAAATATTAGCAACTTTTGTGTTGTAATGACAGTGACAGTGACAGCTACATGGAGGGCTGCAGTCTTGCTCTGAGACTCAGTGAGGAAGACTAGTGCATTTCCACGATGTAATGCCCTTTGCATCCTGTATTGTGTCGAGCTATGCAGGATCAAAAGAGGGTAACTTTGTGGAAATGCATTTCTGTATTCGAATATACCAGGGCTGCCCAACTAAATCATTGTTTGAATCATAAATCTCTATTATATTTCTGAGTTGAAGGTGAGACGTTGATGTTAAGATGATTACCATAGATGATTACCATAGATGATTAGGGCTTTTGTCACTTTAGTAATATATTAGTTTTTTTTTTTTGTACTATTGCTTTCATTCTTGTGTCTAGGTTTCTGTCCATGTTAGAAGAAGAAGTTTATAGTCAAAACTCTCCCATCTGGGATCAGGATTTTCTCTCAGCCTCTTCCAGAACCAGCCAGCTAGGAATCCAAACAGGTAAGTTTCTTTTTCCATAAATCAGAGAACCACCAGGAAGGCCAACCTGAAGTGTTAAGCTCACTCTGTATTTATTTATGTTTTTCATCAGGAAATTAAAGATTGGAGCCAGCAAAAAAAGCAAACACATTGGCAAATCTTGCATCTGCATCCCTACTAATGAGGAGAAAACAGATGTATACCAAAATCTTGTAACTGTGTCTCTATTAATGAGGAGTGCAGGTGCAAACCAAATGTTAAAAACAAAGCAAAACAAAACAAAACCTAGAATTCGCTTAGCTGGCACCTGCAGTTTAATGGGAGGTGTAAAATGCCAGGCAGCTCAGCTCTGTAGTCAAATTCTGGCTCTCTTTACAGATTCCTGTAGTCTCTGTCGATGGCTAGATGTGCCCAAGATTCAACTCTCAGGCTGGCCTCTTAATCTTTGATGTCTGTACATCAGATTAGTACCAGGGATAACGGTGGGGTAGTGAGGGGAAGAGCGCAGTCCTGAGTCTTCAGGATGTGAAATACTTCCCAGGGGGACCAGGGCATTTTTGCCATCGCTTGACTCTGCTAGTGGCGGCTGTTGGCATTTCGTGAGGAAGGAAGACAGATGTTTTCTGGAGTCACAGCGATCCTGCCTTTGACACTAGGAAGACTTGATGGAGAAGTCTGGCAGGAAATGCCAAAGCAACAATTTATATTTGGCCGTGGGAAAAGAAGAATCCAGAATTTTGATGTGAAGAGTGTTTTGTAGAGCTCTAGCTCAAGGTGTAACGTGGGGGCTTGTGAATATTGCCTCCTGCAAAGGAAATTTTATTCTTGTTTTAAAAAAGAAAATCAAGGTATAATTTACATACAGTAAAATTCACCCTTTTTGTTGTACTGTGAGTTTTGACAAACACACTGGGGTACCCATTGCTGCCATCAAAATACAGGACAATCGTGTTACTCCAGACGAATTCCCTTGTGCCTCTTTGCAGGTCATTCATTGCCCTCCTCCCAGCCCTGGCAACCACCGATCCGTTTTTTGTTCCTATAGTATTGCCTTTTTCACAATATCATATGACTGGAATCATATAGTATATAACTTTTTGAGTCTGATGACTTTAGCTCAGCATAATGTATTTGAGGAGGTGATTTTTTTTCTTTCTTTTTTTTTTTTTGAGACAGAGTCTGGCTCTGTTGCCGTGGCTAGAGTGAGTGCTGTGGCGTCAGCCTAGCTTACAGCAACCTCAAACTCCTGGGCTCAAGCGATCCTCCTGCCTTAGCCTCCCAAGTAGCTGGGACTACAGGCACGCGCCACCATGCCTTGCTAATTTTTTCTATATATATTTTTTTAGTTGTCCAGATAATTTCTTTCTATTTTTTAGTAGAGACGGGGTCTCACTCTTGCTCAGGCTGATCTCGAACTCCTGACCTCGAGCAATCCTCCCGCCTCGGCCTCCCAGAGTGCTAGGATTACAGGCATGAGCCACCACGCCCGGCCTGAGGAGATGATTTTTAAAGAATGGTTCATCTAGAGCCCAAGTTTAGTTGTAAATATAATCAAATTTCTACAAACCAGAGTACTTAGGAATGAGATATTTTTATTTGGATCAAATCCTTTTTGTTTGAACTCTTGTTGTCAAAGATATGTTTATTTGTGTCTTTTTTTTTCCACCTTAGGTCTTAATTTCATGTTTCTCTGGTTCAAAACCTGTAATGCTTCAAGGCCCCTCTGTGTGTATTACCCGCTCCCTCTAGACCTGAGCAGTTAGTGTTTACTAGACATACTCTCTGTGTTTACTGGACATAGCCTCTGCCTTGCTCCCTCTGTAGCTAGCTTTCAAATGGCATCTTTCCCACAAACGCTTTCTTACTTCCTCTTATGCCCTCTAGCCAGGACTGGATCCCTCTTCTTTCAAACTTCACAGAGCCTAGACTATGTCCTATCCTTGGTTCTTACATATGGCTGCACAGTGACTCACCCATGGAGATTTGAAATGCACTGTACACTGATTTCTAAATGCCGTCCCAGGAGAGTGTGAGACTATTGGCCTGGGGTGTAGTCTAGACATTGGGACTTTTAAAAGCTATAAATGTAAGTGTAAGAAGGTGATTTAAATATGCAGCATCATTTGAGAACTGATATGTCAGACAATATCTCATGTTATCCTAGCCCCATTTTTTTCCTGTATTTTTTGTCTCTCCTAAGAGTGAAACTCTTTGTGCCCAGTTTTGCCACAATAGTAGTAATAATTGACACTTTTATTAAGTGCTTGGCTAAGAAGCTTGCTTTGTGTCTTTAAGCCTTCTTATAAACCCTGGGAAGTTGGAGTTATTATCCCTGCTACATACTTAAGGCAACAGAACCTCGGAGAGGAGCAGGTTGCCCAGGATGAGAGCTCATAAATGATGGAGTCGGGTTTCACGCCCAGGTGTACCTGATTCCTAACTACTGCGCTACGTTAAGAGCCAGAGCTCTAACCACTGCGTCGCACTGCCAGCGTGCACTGCAAATGTGCAGCACATGCTTGTGGGAGGAATGAGCAAAGAAAACAGTCTCTTCCTTCAGGCAGGGGGACACTGAGCTATTCCGCAGGGTCAACTCAGTTCTCTTCTGGAGGGTCTCTGGAGAGGATTTCTCTCTGTGCGAAGACGCCCCCTGACCTTTGCCCACTCAGAATCCTCCCAATCTGCTCAACTTCCAGCCACATTGTTACCTGTTGTAGTGCAAGATGGAGAAGCAGAGGCTGTCTCTGACCCTATGGAAATTCCGTGTTTATTTCTGTGGCTAACTAAAGTCACTCAGTTAAGCTGGATGGTACACTTCGTTGTTACCTGAAGCCATCGGAAGTGGGCTGTTTTCTCCTGTTTTACTGTAATTGCAAAGTGTTCTCTTGGGGGGAAAGGAGAGCGTAATCTTCTACTTAATTGGCATGTCTGCACACTGATGCACCTGTGATAATGACATTCATAGTGATGCCTCTGAAGATCTGCAAGATACTCACTCAAATGTCTTCTGAATCACCAGAGCTTCCTCTTTGTTCAGAATCACTTTGGCGTGGTTTGAAATTCAGAAGCCCTGTGTGTTGGAAGAAAAAACAGAGCCTGGCTCTTAGTGTGTTCTGATTCTCTACATGCCTGTTGCTATTCAGTTAGAAGAGCTGTGAGTTGGTGTCTCTCTGTGGCTTGGTTTCCTTATTCCATCATCTTCTTTGCTGCTGGGAATGTCCTTTGCAGACAGCCGTGGCTGCATTGAAATTTAGATGAATGTTCTCTCTGGACATATGTGTGTCCCGCCACGCTGTGTCCTTTATGTGACTAGTGTTACTGAGAATGTCTGTATTCCTCATCACCTCTCACCTCATCAGGTACAAACAGCAACACAACTAGCAAAGCAACATCCTACTTTGTACAATGGTCTTTTCTAAAAAAAAAAAACAAAAACTTTTTGTTTGGAAGTATTCTCAAATGTACAGAAAAGTTACAAGAATAGAACAAAGAAATCCTGTGTAAACCAATTGTTAACATTTTGCCATGTTTGTTTTTATCAATACCCCCTCCCTACCCTCTCTTCCTCTCTCTCTTTATATATATATATATGTATATTTTCCCCTCTAAATTATATATTTTTCCCCTAAATTAGTTGCAAGTTATAAACATCAGACCCCTTTGCTAATGTCAGTTGGCTTCTCCCAAGAATAGGGACACTCTTTTACATAGAAACAGTATATTCTGAAGAAGAGATTTGCTGAGGAAAAAACAGTATAGTTATCAGTCAGCAAATTTCACTTGTTATAGTACTGTTATCTAATCTATAGGCTGCCTTGTGTTTATGCTGCTTGTCTTAACAATGTGGTTTATGGCAATTTTTCCATTATATCAGGAGGCATATGATGTTGGCTCGTCTCATTATTGTTGGTATTAAGTTTGATCACTTGGTTAAGGTAATGTTTACCAGCTTTCTCCACTGTAGTGTTACTACTTTTCCTTTTGTAATCAAAAAGTACTTTTGTCCCTTAATATTTTGAAATAAAAAATGAGAAAAAAAAGTACTTTTATAGAGGGATATTTTGAGACTGTGAAAATATCTTTTTTTTTTTTGAGACAGAGTCTTGCTCTATTGCCTGTGCTAGAGTGCTGTGGCATCAGCCTAGCTCACAGCAACCTCAAACTCCAGGGTTCAAGCGATCCTTCTGCCTCAGCCTCCCGAGTAGCTGGGACTACAGGCATGTGCCACCATGCCAGCTAATTTTTTCTATATATTTTTAGTTGTCCGATTAATTTCTTTCTATTTTTAGTAGAGACGGGGGGGGGCCTCACTCTTGCTCAGGCTGGTCTTGAACTCCTGACCTTGAGCGATCCTCCCACCTCAGCCTCCCAGAATGCTAGGATTACAGGCGTGAGCCATGATGCCCGGCCTTCTTTTTTATTTTTTAAGACAGAGTCTCACTTTGTTGCCTGGGCTAGCATGAGTGCCATGGCGTCAGCCTAGCTCATAGCAACCTCAAACTCCTGGGCTCAAGCGATCCTACTGCCTTAGCCTCCCGAGTAGCTGGGACTACAGGTGTGAGCCACCACGCCTGGCTAATTTTCTGTTTTTATTTTTAGTTGACTGGCTAATTTTTTTTCTATTTTTAATAGAGACGGGGTCTTGCTCTTGCTCAGGCTGTTCTTGAACTCCTGAGCTCAAGCAATCCTTCTGCCTCGGCCTCCCAGAATGCTGGGATTACAGGTGTGAGCCACTGCACCTGGCTGAGACTGTGCAGATATCTTCCCTGAATCAGTTATCATATGGTGGCTGCCAAATGGTGATTTTTTTTTTTTTAAACTAACTTCCACAATTCCTTCCTTGTTGGTGTTCTCTAAAGAAGAGCTTTGCCTTCTCTCCATTTATTTATTTATTATTTTATCAATATGAACTTAGATATCCTTCTGTTCAATGAGTTATAATCTATTACTGTTTTTATTATCTTGATGCCTCGTGCCTTTTATTTTAAGGATGACTTCTTTGTGGTGTTGGGCAGGAATGCGATGGTCTCATGTACACTTGGTTCCTTGTTACCTAAGAAAGGAGTCATCTAATACCTTCTTTTCCTTTTCTTGGAGCAGTTATCAGTCCGCCTCCTGTGGCTGGGACAGTTTCATACAATTCAAACTCATCTTCCCTTGAGCAGCCAAATGGAGGGAGCAGCAGTCCTGCCTGCAGAGTCTCTTCTGGACTTGAGGCAAACGCAGGTAAGCTCTTGGGGCGGGTAAGAGAGGCTGTGACTGGCCCCAGGAGCTTAATTATCTGAGGAGTGCCAAAAGTAGACATAGACCGACTACAAATTGTACATGTCCAGAATTTTAATGGCTCGAAACCATTTTGTATTAGGCTTTGGGCTTTATCGATTAGTTATTACTGGTGCAACAAACCAACTCAAAAAGCAGTCATTTTTTTTTGTTTTGTTTTTGAGATAGAGTCTCGCTCTGTTGCCCAAGCTAGAGTGCCATGACATCAGCCTAGCTCACAGCAACCTCAAATTCCTGGGCTCAAGCGATCCTTCTGCCTCAGCCTGTCAAGTAGCTGGGACTACAGGCATGCGCCACCATGCCCGGCTAATTTTTTTTCTGTTTTTAGTAGAGACGGATTCTCACTCTTGCTCAGGCTGATCTCGAACTCCTGAGCTCAAGTGATCCTCCTGCCTTGGCCTCCCAGAGTGCTAGGATTATAGACGTGGGCTACCACTCCTGGCAAAAAAGTAGTCTTAAAACTACAATAACTTATCCTGATAGCTCATTCATTTAGCATGTTGCCTGGTAGTTGACTCATCTCAACTCATCTCACTAAGTCTGGGCTGGGCTTGCTCACGAGTCTGCCCATTGACTGGTGCTTCTCTTCTGGGCGTGGCTTGGCTAGAGCACTTAAGCTGAGGGAACTCTGCTACACACATTCCTCATCATCGGCCTAGGACCCCTGGGCTACCCAGAACAGGTCGTTATTGTGATGATGGCAGAAGCACCAGAGAGCAAGCACAAATGCACAGTCTCCTGCAGCCTAGGCCCAGAATTGGTAAACTACGCTTCTGCCTCATTCTGTCATCCAAAACAAGTCACATGGTTGAACTGAGAGTCAAGAGTTTGAGAAGTGGAGAAATGTAGTCTATTTCTTTTGTAGGAATAACTGCAAAGTCACATGGCAAAGAATGTGGATTCCAGCATCTTACCGTTAATGTAATGTAAACATTTACATCTCTTAATCTAGAAGCATTTCACAGTTATAGAATGTTTTGAAGATTGCATTTCTGCCCGCAGACTTGACATTAAATAAATCTTGAATATGACCAAAGTTTGAAATAAAAGAAGTGCTATGAAAGAGGGAAAGAAGATCTTATATGAAGTACGAAATATTTAGCATGTGCCCCCATTTTCCCTTCCACTTTCAAGGGCGACATCACTCTTTACCAGTGAGCTTGGATGCAGCCTCAGATGCTTTCTTATTAATATATAACACTATTAGCAGTGTTTCAGGTTTAGGGGATATATGGTACAAACCTCAGCTATGAAATAAGTAGTTTGCAGCATTACTCTTGAGGAATCAGGGAATTTGAAAACTTATTGGTCAAATGTCTGAATATATTCTCACTTATCTCCAACAACAACAACAACAGCAACAGCAGCAAAAGAGGTGTAAAATAAAATAAGAACTCAACAAAGGCCATTTCATAAGTAATATGTAATAGTTATGGAACCATCTTTTATAGGTAAGATACTTTATATTATTCTTTTTAAACTAAGAATAATGAGAATGCTATATGGAAATGTGCTCAGTGGGATTCACACTTGAGGAATAAATTAGATCTAGACATCTAAAAATCTAAAAGTATTTATTTGTAGAATAAAACATGTTATGTCAGAAAAAAACCTGAAGAACAAACAGCACAGGAGAAAGGAGAAAAAAACACCATATAATCTCATGAGGAAAGTGGGAGAAAGTTCTTTCTGCCTTTGCGTGGCCTTTCCCACCCAGCATTGGCATGATGAGATGGCATCTACTTCATGGGCCAGTGGCCCTGCTTGCCTTGTGAGGCATCATTTTAAGGCAAAGAAGCATTATGAGACATAAAGTAGGTCATTTTATAATGAAAAAACTAAATTTGACATTTTAATTTTTTATTAAAATAAAACAATTCATATTATACTTCAAATATGTTATATATAGACATATATATGTAACATACATACATATACCTACCTGTATGTATACGTATATATATGTGTGTGTGTGTATGCATATATATATGAGGATTAACATAACTACAGGGAGAAATAAGTCAGCTAACAGTTGAAGGTTTAAACAAACTTCTCTGAGTAATTCATAGATCAATCAGACAAAAATACCAGTAACTATCTAGAAGCCCATAAAACACGATCAATAAACTTGAGCTAATGGATGTGTAGAGATCAAAATTGGAAAATACACATTCTTTCCAAGAAGACACTGCACATTTGCAAAAAATTGATCTTATTTTAGGCCATAAAGCAAGTTTCAAAAAATTTTGATGTTTTAGTATTAGTATCATATAGACTATGTTCTCTGACCTCAAAGGGACTATATTAGAGATTACTAACCAACAATAACTAGAATCATCCCTTGCATTTGCAAATGAAGAGAAATGTACCTTAATTCACATATCGAGCTAAAAAATTATCATAGAAAATAGAAAATATTTTCTATAGATCTGGGGTTGGCAGTTATTGTGACCACCTACCTTCTCTTTCCCACTTTCCACTGTCACCTCTTCCCCTGGTAAAGGGAGAGTTGATCTCCACACCCATCAATGCTATTAGAAAATTAGTTGGATTAGTTGGTATGTGTTATCTCTTTTGTGTTTAAAACCACCCGTCGTTTGCTTTTTATTTTGATCCTCACAGGAGAAAAGAGGAAAATGAATGATTCTCACGTTTTAGAGGAGGCCAAGAAACCCCGAGTTATGGGGGATATTCCAATGGAATTAATCAACGAGGTCATGTCCACCATCACGGACCCTGCAGCGATGCTCGGACCAGAGGTTAGCAGGGTAAACCTGGGCAGCCAGCTGGTAGCTCCTGTCTGCTCTCCCGGCCACTTCGGCTTTCAGAAATGGGGATGGTAATGCTGAAAGTTAGCACGATATGCTTTCCTGGTTTGCATTTAACCTGGTGGTAGGAACAACTGATCAAGAAGTAATTCCCCTTGATGAGAGTCACATCACGGGGCCACATACTTATAATCTTACACAGTTGAAGGCATCCCCCCAACTTTTTTTGTTTTTGTTTTTGAGATGGGATTTATGTTGCCCAAGTTGATCTTGAACTCCTGGGCTCAAGCAATCTTCTCACCTCAGCCTCTTAAGTAGCTGGAATTACACGCCACTGCATCCGGCTTCCCTCAACTTTTTATCTTGAAAAATTTCAAACCCTTATAAACGTTGCAAAAATTCTGTGATAAAAATCTATAGACTCTTCACTTAGATTCAGCAGTTAACATTAATGCCACATTTGCTTTTCCTGTTTCTCTCCTTCTTGTCTCCCTCTCTCTCTCTCTCTCTCTCTCTCTCTCTCTCTCTTATGAATCATTTGGAGCCATTTCAGAGTTAAAAAACACATGTCATAACATTTCACTCCTGTTTTTGTATGTATTATATCTGATAAGAATAAGGCTATTCTCTTACATAACCACAATGCAGTTATCACTTTTAGAAAATTGAGCATGGTTACAGTATTTTCTAGTATAGGATTGGCAAACTAAAGCCTGTAAGCCAAATCCAGTTCACTGGCTGTTTTTATAAATAAAGTTTTATTAAAACATATTGTCTGTGGCTACCTTTGTCCTGCAACAGTAGATTTGTATAATTGAGATGGGATGTGTAACTGGCAAAGCATAAAATGTTATCTGGCCCTTTACTGAAAAGTTTGCAGATCCCTAGCCTAATATATAACCCATGTGCAAATTCCTCGTATATCTAAATTATGAATTTTATAACATTTGTTCCTATCCTTGAAGGATCAGTTAGGGATTGTGCATTATGTTTAGTTCTTATCTCTTCATCTCTTTAGTCTCCTGTAATTTAAAACAATTTCCCAGTCCTTTTTTGATCTTTTGCAAGACTATTATGCTATTAGTTTTGCATAGCATCCTTCTGTTTGGATTTGTTCATTGTTTACTAATGATTAGATTCAAGTACAGCATTTTTAGTAAAAGTACTGCTTTTTGCATTGCATCCAGGGGAAGGGTGGTTTAAGACATTTTTGACAGCTTCCAGGAAATGAACAAATGGCTTGGAGATTATTTTATAACATTTAAAACAATTTTTTAAGTGTGGTTCTACTAGATTAAAGTATCAATTTTTAATTTGTCTTATTTCCATAGGCATTTATTTTGTGATATTGAGGATAATTCAGAGAACTGGAATGTTGTCCAGCTAATTTTCTTTCTGTTTTTAGTAGAGATGGCGGGGTGGTGGGGGGTCTCACTCTTGCTCTGGCTGGTCTCAAACTCCTGAGCTCAAACAATCCACCCGCCTTGACCTCCCAGAGTGCTAGGATTACAGGCGTGAGCCACTGCGCCCCACCTGGAATGTTGTAATAGAAAGATCTCAGCCAGGCATGGTGTCTCATGCCTGTAATCCCAGCTACTCAGATAGCTGAGGCCGGAGTGTTGCTTGAGGCCAAGAATTCAAGACCAGCCTGGGC
>CAUYSK010044485.1:0-20388 GCA_963575035.1 Avahi laniger | reverse complement strand
CTTTCATCTGTGTGTTTACAAGTGTGTCAGATAAATTATGAACCTGACCCTGGTTGATATAAAGTAATCCCTTCCTTAAAATATTTTTTTTTTCACTACAGAGTAGTCCTTTGTTGTTTTATGTCTATCAGATCTGCAGATATTTAGGGGGATTGGGAATCTTTTTGTACTTGGAGCTAAAAGCTAGTGATGATAAGTAGCTGAATCAGGAATATAAGCAGACTTGGGATGGATTCCTTTATTTAAAAATGTGTGAAATATCACAAATAAATGGTATGGATGCTATCACATATCATTTTCAACACCCAGAAAAATCTACTGTTTGTTTTAAAGCACACACATGTAAATGTTATCCCACTACATTAAAATTTTTAGGCTGAAGTGGAGGGAAAGAAACAATTCTAATGAAAATCGCTGTTTAAAAAAGAACACCCAGGGCCGGGCGCGGTGGCTCACGCCTGTAATGCTAGCACTCTGGGAGGCCGAGGCAGGCGGATCGTTCTGAGCTCAGGAGTTCAATACCAGCCTGAGCAAGAGCGAAACCCCGTCTCTACCAAAAATAGAAAGAAATTAATTGGACAGCTAAAAATATATATAGAAAAAATTAGCCGGGCATGGTGGTGCATGCCTGTAGTCCCAGCTACTTGGGAGGCTGAGACAGGAGGATCTCTTGAGCCCAGGAGTTTGAGGTTGCTGTGAGCTAGGCTGACACCACGGCACTCGCCCCAGGCAAGAGAGTGAGACTCTGTCTCGAAAAAAAAAACAAAAAAGAACATCCGGAGGAAAATGAATGAACTGAATGACCATAAGAGAAACATTAATGAAAAGAATTCTACTTATTCATAGCTATCCATTCCTGTTAGCTCTTGTTTCTGATTCTACTGTTCTGCCGACCCTCAAGGATATGGGTGATCTACGTGAGAGAGAGAGAGGGGAATGTAATGTGAGAGCGTGTGTGTGCGCACACCTGTGCACACGCACACGGGTTAGGGACAAGCAGATGCTTCCCAGCCTAATTCTTGCTTTCTTGTTTTCTCAAACTTGAAAACAAAACCAAAACAAAACACTCTATCCCCCATCACTAACTAACTGAGAGAAAAAAAAATCTCTTTAGTTATTATTAACTATATGCCAGTTCTGTAACTTGCCTTAGAAGTGAAAGAACCCCGGCAGAGACAACTCATATTTTTTCTGTGGGATAATTAATTGCCCTAAGTTAATGTTTTCAAATCAGTAATCACTTCTGTTAGACTGACACTTGGTGCCTCAAAGGTAAGACAGGAAACTTTCCAGGCTCAAGCAGAAATCATTTGGTCTCTATCTTTGTATCACTTTTCAATTGGAGCATAATGATAAACAGTATCCACGCTATAATACTAAGAACTGATTTTATTAGCAGCATCTACAACTTAATTACAGGCTACCTGGTGTCATCTTCACTTCCTTGATAGAGCTGCATTGGAGAGAGAAGCAAGCATTTGGGAATTGTGTTTGTGTTCAGAAAGAGAGGAGTTAGTGCTGTTTGTTTTCGTAAGCGGAGAGGAAGTTATCAATCCTGCAAATTCTAAAATTTTAAATCTCAAGAGCTTTTAACATTTCCTCTTTAAGGCATCAAGCAGCTGTTTCTCTTGGGAGGGCTCCTAGAAGCCAACTGAGTTGAACATGGGGTAATGGAATGTAGGCTTGGAAAAGGAATGCTGAGATACAGCTTGTAATCTCTCTCTCTCTCACGGGCGTGTGCACACACAAACACACACACACACACACACACACAAATATGCACACACATGCCTCAGGCCCCAGAACCTGTGAGCTGCTCAACTAAAGTTCTTTTTTGCTTACAGCCAGGCTAAGCAAGAATCCACCCTGCCAAGCCACCCTCTGGGACCTATGCTTAGGGGTGCCCTGGGGCAAGAGTCACAACTATGATCAGCTGCCTTGAAATAGCAGTCATCAGACACACAACCCAAGGGGAAGCAACAGCAACAACAACGACAGCAGCAGCAGCTCCTTCTCCAATCTGCCATGCGACTGCATGAGAGTCCTCCCTGTTAAAGAAATTGAAGGCCTACAGTGTAGGCCGTAAAAGATGCTCTGATTTCCTATACCATAGTCCTCTTCTTTCTGTTAGAGCTATAAATATCTCCTCAGCACCCAGGAACACTGGCCTGGTCTCTAAATATCTGTGACACTTGTATTATCATAATAACCATTTATAATAAAGGAGCTTCCTGCCACTGGGCGTGTTCATCCATCAATGTGTGGATGTGGTATTCTGGTATCACTGTCTTGTGGAGGCCGTGGGAAAAGCCATGGCTTGTGAACAAAGCTGGTCTCCCCTGCAGGGTAGGGACACATTGTCCAGTGTCACACATGCAGGGAAAACATGCGTTTGAGGACAGGAAACCAGAACTTAGTAGGTGGTGAGGTCTAGACTTCCAGGAGTCTAAGCGTGCTTCCGGATCCTGCAGGGTCGGAGGGGAACGGTGGCTTTGCCACGTGAGCACAGGCCTAGAGCTGGGAAAGGAGGAAGACGAGGAAGCTCCACGTTGAAGGCACAGAATACAGTTGTGTGTTATTTGATTCTTTTTGCCATCCCCAGCCTTTTAGTAGGGGTTCTCTTTGAATGTTCCAGCCTAGTCTCAGAGTGCACGGGGAATTCAGAGACCAGAGTCAGGGTGGCAGTTGAGGGTAGGGTTCAGGGGAGGCAGTGTCCCTGAGGCTGGTGTAGTTGTCGCAGGAGAAACTTAAAATCTTAACCACGTGAGCCGCAGGCCTCTCCCGTGGCAAAGTCTCCCTGCACTGCCTAAGTTGGAGGATCAGGTTTGGCTCACCTAAAGAGTGGTTTCCTTGCAGCATTTCTCTACACTGCTAAAATTGATCATCACTCATTTCCATAGTCGTCTAGTAACTAACATTTTGAAAAATGGCCATAGCTGTCGTGACTGTGTAGGGGGCTAAAAGTTAAAATCCAGCTTTAAAGCAGAATTTCAAGTCTCCTGATCACATCCAATTCTAATTCTCCCATTCGATCTCCAACCAAAACATTCTGTTTTCAGAGGGTGGCCAAGATGCAAGATTTATATCATTAATAAGAGTAAAAATAGCACACAGTGAGTGCCAGCAGACTAGAGAACACAGACGTATACAGCATATAGCCCCAGCCCACGGTCCTTAAGGAAGAAATTATTTCCTCTCTTCTGGTTTGGGCTAGTTCACAGGAGGAAAAGAATCCGTAAGAAAATATTTTGTCTAGCTGTAGACGAGCCAATGGCATGCAGGATCTGGAGGCACCCATAGTATAGTCCACCAAAAAAAAAAAAAAAACAGAGATCAGAATAAAATGCGGTATGTGTTTGCTACAGTGGCAGCTACCCTTTTTGAGAGAAATACTAATTGGGATATTGAGGCCATGCTTTAACCTGTAAATCACCTAGCAAGTGATAAACCCTCTTTCTGTGAAAGTTGTCATGAACATCGGGGCGTGAGGGGCACGTGGATGGGCACCTGAGATGGACCCACGGGCACGGTTCGCCCGGCCCCAGGAAAGACTGAACACGGAGAATCAGAGTCTTTGTTGTGAGAGGAGAGATTCTGAAATCACTTGGGCACGAAAGTGTTCCCAGGCTAATTTCAAGCTACCAAAATACAGAGTCCAAAGACACTCAGAGTCTCATAAAGTGTCTTGCCAAGAAAAAAATGGAACTTTGCCTTCTTGGCTTCCAAAAAGAGGGTTTCCATCCAGGTTCTCACTGGAATGGAGAAGTCATTCACATACTTTCCCACCCTTTCTGGTCTCTCTGAATCACAGTGACTTTATCTGAGCTGGTTATTTACAAAAGGAAAACGGTCCCTTAAAATCAGGCCGAAGATGAGTCTTCAGGTAAAAAAAGAAGGTTAATAAAAATAGCAGGATATAGGAGGTGGGGTGTGAAAAAAAAGAAAAAAGAAAAGAAAAAAAGAAAAAAAATAGCAAGATATAAGACAGCGTAACTACAACTGTAAACCAAAAAATTAGGTACAGAAAAAAGACTGGTGGTAAATAACACAAAAATGTTTAAGGGTAGCTACAAGCACATTTTTTTGATAAATGAGTAAAACTTACCCCACCCGCCTTAATTATTTAAAAATTAATCCATGAAAAAAAGACTTGCATTTATTTCCAAGTACCACTCAGCAGTGGTAGTCAAGGACTAGTCAAGTCCTTACCGTTTTCTTGTTGACTAACAGCATATAAGTAACAAGAGCCCAGCTGACTACAGTTAATTCCGAGTAGGCCTACATTATTTAAAACTGTTTACAAGTAGAAACAACTAAGCCACCAAGAAACTAAAAAGGCAACTCTTGACCATCGTGTTTAACTCTTTTGATCAGCATCAAAAACATAAGAAGACCTGAAGTCGTGATCCATGGATCAGGCTCTCATACTCTTATTTTTGATCCAATTCTCGTTTGTAAAAGATAATACCTAACACTTATTGAATGCTTGTTGTGTGTCAATAACTGAGGACATTGCTATAAATGCATGGTCTATTTGAATCCTTACAACAGTCATACAAGGCAGATACTGAATTAGCCCCATGTCCAGATGAGAAGGTTGAGGCAAGAAGCAGTTACATCAACTTCCCGAGGTCACAGAGCTAATTCGAGTCAGAACAAAGATTTGAATCCCGGCTATGTGGCTCTAGAACCTACACTCTTAACTGTGAAGCTTTACTGCTTTATGAAGCTATACGCTCTTGCAGGGTACTCCTTTTTTTGATGACTATCTGGTGTTAAAAATTCTCTGTTCAAATATTTTTGCAGAATATGTGCACCCTGAGACTTCACAATGGGCAAATTCCTATGAATTTCTTAGACACAATTCAAGCGTGTCTATAAATCTCGAGTTTTAAAAGTAAGAGGAGATGCCATTTGCCTAGTAGTTTTCATCTCAAAGTATGTATTTTAGGAGAATTCTAGAAGTGCAACTGCGAAAGTGTGACTTCAGCACTCGTATATGTTCACTTGTTAGAGGCATTTGAATTGCTGAGAGTTCTTAATATGTATATAATCCAGCTCTTCAGCTAGATTAAGGGACTTGCTCAGGGTCTAACAACTAGTTAAGGCCACAGCCAGGATGAAAAGGCAAGTCCATTTCTAGACTATTCCAACTGCTTCTCCATCTTAAGCCCCAGAACAGATAGACACAATCTTTAACAGAGCAACAGATTTTGAAATAGCACCTATTTCAATCCTGTTCCAGTGAGTACCTAGAATCTGATGGTTCTAATTCCAGTGGACATTTTTCCCCATGATGGACTTTAAATATTTTACAGATTTTTTTAGAGCTTGCCAAAAATAGGTCTATGGAGACTTCGAAATGTTTTGTTTATGAGAGAGGAAAAGAGATAAAAACATAACTGAAAAAAATGGTGACTGCGCAGGCAAAAATAATGATGTGGGAAATTAAATCCTGCCTAGAGGTCTGAAGCTGATAACTTTTCCTGACCCCAGCAGGAAGATATTTTTCCTTCATGGGGAGCACAAAATAGTTGGCTATGTTTTTTCTCTTTCTTTAAGGAATATCTTTTCCCTTTATTAGCTCAGGACAGATCAAGTGACAATAAATCCAACCGGGGATTTAATTTAAAATATCTTCCTCTCTATCATGTTGTAAAGCCTTCGGCTCCAAGTTGGCCAATGCTGTGAGCTGCCTTGGCCTGCAGAGGCCTGACACACAGAGAAATGCATGTGGTATGAGGGGGCCGTCACCCACCGGCAGCCTCGGGTGTGGGAAAGTATTCCTTCCACTCAGGGAAGGCAGCCCAAACTCTGAAAATTTGCTCTCCTTCTTTTGCCAAAGGGCTAGCTACAAGACTCTGGGTTCTATCACTGTTATTGTAACTGTAGGGGGAAAGAAATGACTTAACTGTAAACCAGTGACCTCACCCTAATAACCATGTTTTAATCATTTCTAAAGAAAGCTGCCTTCTTCATTCCTGCCAACTTGCAAATGAAACAAATGACATTGGAACATGATTATATTCATTAGCAATTATTCCATGAAAACAGTGAGGATTTGAATTTACCCTACACTTAACCCAGATGACTGAAACTGCAGCGCAACCTCAGGCCGAGTGTTGATGGGCACTGTGTTGGGAGAATGTGTAGTCCCAGGCTATGAGCATCCAAGTGTTTCTTTTCCTTGTTGAGACACCAGTTCAGGTTCAAAAAGGAAAACAAAGCAACAGAAATACCCTTCCAAGAGGCACAGGAATTACTTAGTTTAGAACCTCTAAATGACATTTCTGTGATTTAACTCTGCATTTTTTTTATGGGAAAGAGCGACACATGGTGCAAGCCTTCTGTCTTACTGTTATCTGTCAATGTCCCGGGAGATGGAAACGATGTGGGTGAGGCAGAAGGAGCGAGAGGGCTGGGGCTGGTGCCTGGGCACCGGTTAGCACCGGCGCTCGCTGGCTGCCAGCTGGCTTGCGCATGAGCACTGTGCGTAGCTCGAGGCAGGGAGTGTGCTTGCCGATGTCCGGGCATTCCCTAGGCGTGCTGTCTAGGCGGAAGAGTGACTGAAGGTAGGCTTTTGCAAGTAGGACAAAAAAAGCAGCCCTATTATAGGATGACAACATTTCCTAAAATCATTTTCATGAACCATTTTTGAGCTGCTCTATATGTCATCTCTCAGAGATTGATTAGAAAGGTCCTGCTTTTACAGGTGCAAGAACTGAGAGGCAAAAAGACAATGACGCTGGTACAATGATTTGCTTGAGACTGATTGGCAAGTCCGAGCAGGACCTGGAGTAGAATTCAAAATGTCTGCTCCCTGCTCCCGAGCTCTGATGATGGAAAGGAGTCCAGATTTTGGAAAGGAAGACGACCGAAAGAGTTAAGCCAGCTTCCTTTCACAGGGTTCAGCTGGTCGGGCTTCTTTCAAATCTGTGCCCTTTGTCATGGGACAGCAACAGGTCTAGGAGCATGTGGGAGGGTCAGTCCTGAGCCCTCGCTCCCTCTAGTAAAACATCTCAAGCCATATCATGGTGAGAGCGGGTCAGTATTATAGTCCTGTCAGGAGGACCACACTGTTATGCTATTCTTTTCTTTAGGAAATGCCAATACCTACAAATTATTTAGCCATCATGAGTAATCCCTACAGAACAAACAACGCTCCCTTTAGACCAAGGAAATTCATCTCTAAGGCAAACAAATGTGCTTAGAATCAATGAGCACAAAGCCCCCGCTCAAATAAGTTCTGAAGCCCCTCACAGTGGGGTCCAGTGAGAGCTTCAGTAATTCTAATATCTCTGGTCGAACCCACCATCTGGCTTGGCAAACTCACAGGTCAATGGCGAGCTTAGTAGAATACTTTGCAGGTTCACAGTTTTTGTCTCTGCTTCCATCTGACCTTAACCCTGCCCAGCTTCCTGTAATCTGCCTGCTCAATTGGTCATAGAATGACAGCGTATTCCAGAGTGACTTTTAGGAGATATTTTGAGCCCATGTTTGTTCTCCAACTAACCTGGTATGGAGGTTGAGCCAGTAGCAGAGGAACGTATATAGTTGTGATAAGGAGTGCAGTGGCTGCACTAAACAAATATCCATTGAGAACCAATTATACTATATGCCAGACATTTTTCTGGTCCTGTGAATTCAGCAGTGAGCAAAACTCATAAAAATCCCCTCTCTCATATAATTTACAATTTGCAGTGTGTGTGTGTGTGTGTGTATGTGTGTGTGTGTGCATGTGCATATACATTAGGGACCAGATGGGTAAGGCATAATGACCCAATCCCTGCAACCGTATAGGGAAGAGTGTTCCAGGCTCAGAAACAGCAGGTGTGGAGGCTCTGAGCTGGGGCCACTGTGATGCCCATTTTTAGGGTGTTCCATTCTCATGGTACCCTATGTAAATGGCATCCACTGGAGTTGAGTTGTCAACAATGTGCAGTGGGAAACAGGCAGACCCATCATGAGGCGGGAACATTCTGGAAACAGTAAGGAAACCTGGAGAGCAGGGGGAAGTCAGAGAGAAAACGGAGGGCCAAGTATTTTCAGGATCTTTGGGCTACGTGAGAAGGCTAGTCGACTACTTAAGGAGCCACCCATTGCTCGTGTCTACCGAAACCACATACTCTAAAAATGGTGGGCTGTGTCTAGGCTACCTGGCTCGGCTAGTTAATAGGAAAGCTCCATGAGGAAGACATGTAAGTGGCATGTCCTTGCATGATGGTTTTTTAATTTTCCAGCTCCCTGATGGACGTGGGAATGAAAACTTCCATCAGAACTGACACCAGTTATAATGTGAATTTGCTATGTCATTTAAGAATATTCAATTCTGCTCGAGAGGATGAGAAAACCCATGGAGTGATGAAATTCATAAGAAACCCTGGGCATAGATGGTAAGTAAGCTAGTTCCTTAAGCGATATGGGCAAAATGCGCAGGATGTATTAAGTATAGATAGAGACTAATTTAGCATATGCTAAGACATATTAAAGATAAATCGAATAATGGGAAAAATAAGAATGTTACTAATAAATAGAAATATCAAGTGATAAGTCTTTTTTTTTTTTTAATACAGAGTCTCACTCTGTTGCTTGGGCTAGAGTGCTGTGGTATCAGCCTAGCTCACAGCAACCTCAAATTCCCGGGCTCAAGCAATCCTCCCGCCTCAGCCTCCCAGAGTGCTAGGACTACAGGCATGAGCCACTGTGCCCGGCCAAGTGGTAAGTCTTGATTGGGCTGCCTCTGGGCTGACAGCAATGCCACCCCTAGATTGGCCATTTACTGGTAACCCTCAATATAGTCTCATTTTGGCCTCACATGAACTGTGTTAAAAAAAATGTAGATAAAACGTTTGACTATTCAGTAAACCAATTGGCCAGAGGTCTTTCCCTTGTCTTAGCCGTTTTCTGCTGATATAACAGAATACCTGGGACTGGGTAAGTTATAAAGAACAAAGATTTATGTCTTATAGTTCTGAAGGCTGCAAAGTCCAAGATCAAGTGGCCCACATCTGGTGAGGACCTTCTTGCTGTGCCATTCCATGGTGAAAGGGTAAGAGAGCAAGATCAAGAGAGAGGAAGAGATGGAACTCACATCCTCAAGCCCTTTTATGACCAGCATTAATCTATTCATGAGAGTGGAGCCCTCATGACCTAAACACCTACCATTAGGCCCCACCTCCGCACGCTGTTACATTAGGGATTAAGTTCCCAACACATGCTTTTTAGGGGACACATTCAAGCCATAGTATCCCTGCATCTCTCTGATAGAGCAGATGGGCATCATTGGTCCAGGTGGCCTTCTGTCTGTGGACCCTTGTTCAAACCTCAACTCTGGTCCCACAATCATACCATCAGGGCAGAAAAAGAGGAAGGACATATGAAGCTTGCATAATCCAGAATTCAGGTAGGGGGCGCTGTGACCTGCTCACGCTTCATCCTTAGGAACTGACCCCGTCTCTTTCCCCTTGCTTTTCTCTGTCTGTTTTAAATTAATTTAAGAAACTGTGATTTCAACATCTCACTTGGTCTGTGTGCCTTCCTGCTCCCTTACCTCTGGAATAGCTCGGGTTGATTTCCTGCATGCCACCATTTTCTACCCACATCTTTACCACCTGAGTGCAAAGTTTACCACGGTGCTATAAAGTTTCCAACGGTCCCTATATTAGGCCATTATTTTCTGCATTCTGATATTGATAGAGTGAACAGGGCTTTTCAGAGCCCTCGAACAGAAGGAAGTAATTTTAAAACATAAAAAGAGGAAAACTAGCCTACAGTGTCTCTGCATGTATCTTTTACGTTTTCATTAATTGTGACAGACATTTTGAAGCTTGACTAACTTTATCCACCTGTTAACTTCAACTAGAGGTTCTAGAAATAACATGTAACTAGCCAAGTGGGAAAATCCAAGGCCCTTTTGGAATGGGTCAGAGCTCTTCTGAGAATCAAGGCCTCGACTCACGAGTGTTCTCCTACTGTTTGCATCTGCTATTATTTACTGAATATAATTGCTAGAAACATGTTTGTACTGGTCCCTTTGAATAAGTGGGCTGAAATAGAAGGAGCTGTGGCTTTGACTCATCATAGTATACAGGCATCAACCACAGCGCTCCTGGACATGTTATTATTATAGCCTGGAAACTGCTGAGTTCATGTACAATTTAGACATATAAAACCAAGCACAAATACATATTTTAAAAATCATACAGTTTCTAATCAGTTTAACATATTCTGTGAAAAGTAATCATGCTGAAAAAATAATAGTATTAGTTATCCCTCCACGATTGAGTAGGTCAAAAAGGACAATAAGGGGTTATAGTAAAAGAAAATATCCTTTTGATTAGAGATGTTTTATTTTTCTGATTCTGTCTCTTTTTTCAACGAGTTGATTACATTTGACCAGATTAAGGCGTATGATTATATAAAGTCAGCAATCAGGGTTTGTTAATTTACCTACAACCCCGCCCTCACCCCCGCCTCCACTGCACACATACACCAATTGCCTTTTGCAATTTTTGTTCTTCGCAGGATTGGGTTTGGTTATGTGATTAAAATTGGCATGTGTCGTTTTGACACCAGTGGCCCTGAGGGGCGGACCGTTGTTTTCATTTAGACATCTGAGCCAAAATCATACGACGGAGGTGCTGCGTGGGAAAGATGGGGAATCCGTGCGTTGTCAGGGGCTGGTTAACAGATTCTCCCCAAATGGATTCTATTCTACTTCACCTGGGGCCCAAAATAGCTCGTGGTCCCATTCAGGGTGCTCATTACAGAATGAGCATTTTCAGAGCCTGCTAGGTTCTCCAGCTTCTTGCTTAGTCTGAACTCTACCACCAACTTCACCTTCTTGTCTTCACTGTCCCACTCCGAGTTAACTCAGCCCAGCCCAGATGTGCCCAGGGCGAGGCAAGGGACCTGCCAAACCCCAGATGCCATGCGGAAACCTCAGCGGTAGAAGCCAAATGTGGATATTCAGTACAAACACACACACACATGCACCCTCTCCCTCCCTCACACTGACATTCGAACTACAAACCACTTGAATAAATTTTAAAAAAAGATTGCTAAGTTTACTAGTTTTTTGGTTAAAATGGTTTAAAGAGACTGCAACTCATAATGTAAATTTCAATAGAAATAAGTAATTCTTATTAAACTTGGTTTTGCCTTAAAACTAAACTTAGCATCCTTCAGTTAACCTAAGTGCTTCTCATTTTACATTTTCTCTTTTCTTTTTCTGTGTGGATCAGATAAATGTAGGGACATTTGGATCATTTTCTTTCTTATTTTTTTAGAGACAGGGTCTTGCTGAGTTGCCCAGGCTGGAGTGCACTGGCTCTTCACAGGCACGATCATGGTGCACTACATCCTCTAACTCATGGGGGCAAGAGATCCTCCTGACTCAGCCTCCCGAGTAGCTGGGACTACAGGCATGTGCCACTGCTCTGGGTGAGATAGTTTTAATCAAAGTGTAATTTGCTCCTTAATGTCTTCATCTCTTTCTTATCTGTAAGCACCATGAAGGCAGGAGTTGTTTCTTTCTGGCTCTTCTCTGTATCACCAAATGACTGGCATGTTGTACATATAGAATATATATTTTTTAAAGAGGTGGATGGATGTTTGAATGCTTGAAGAATAAAGGGAAGGAAAGAAGGAACGATCAAAGGTGGAAGTTGGGTGGGTGAAAGCTCCAGTCTACCTGAAAATTTCCTCCTCTTTATCTGGCAGATCAAAGGGCAGAGAAGCCGGACCTGCATGCAGCACAGGGCCTTGGGGTACCTAAAGGCACATGGACTTTGGTGTCAGACAGATTGGGTGTCAATCTTAGCTCTACCTCTATCTGTGCTTAGATAGCTTTTTTCTTTTCTTTTCTTTTTTTTTTTTGAGACCGAGTCTCACTCTATTGCCTGGGCTAAACTGCTGTGATGCCAGCCTAGCTCACAGCAACCTCAAACTCCTGCGCTCAAGCAATCTTTCTGCCTCAGCCTCCCGAGTAGCTGGGACTACAGGCATGCACCACCACGTCCGGCTAATTTTTTCTATATTTTTTTAGTTGTCTGGCTCATTTCTTTCTATTTTTAGTAGAGACGGGGTCTTGCTCTTGCTCAGGCTGGTCTCGAACTCCTGACCTTGAGCAATCCTCCCTCCTCGGCCTCCCAGAGTGCTAGGATTACAGGCGTGAGCCACCGCGCCTGGCCTGTGCTTAGATATTTAACGTCTCTGAATCCTAGTTTCCTCATTTATAAACTGGAAAGAATTTCAACTGCATCAGATCCTTGTTATAAATACCAAGGACTATACTATACATAAAAGCTCTGCACCAGATGTCACGCTCAGAGTCCTGAATAAGGAGACACGAACTAAAAGCTAGTTTCCCATGGGGCACTGACTTCCGAAAATCCTAGACACATAAGCTGCAGTTCTAGGGGATACACAGTAGAGCTGAAGGATGGAAAGTTAAGTGCCTCTGATTTTTCTTTCCCTTCAGTCTTTGGCTCAGAGATTTAAGACTTTCTTGTCTTCAGCCATCCCTTGAGGGCCAATCCTGTCTGCTGATCTCAGGGCCAATCCTGCATTTTAATTGTCTTCTACATAGTTGGATGTTTACTGTAAGCTCAGATTTAACATACTTGACAACACCAAGTGTCATGTTTCTTCCCAGACTAGTGTTTCCTTTCAGATTCTCTTTTTGTCAATTTTATTTTTGTTCTCTAGAATTCAAGGTTAAGGGTCCCCTGAATCAACAATCCTTGACTGGCTTAGAAGAAGGATGAAACCACGGCTTCTTCAGCCAGCAGGCATGTGCCTGAGTCTGAACATCATCAGTTACTTGTTGTTGAATGGATGAGCTTATTGTTTACATCCACCAAAACCTGTTTTTCCTATTGCCTTCAATATTCCTATTAATAGGTCCCCCTTCCCCCAGTTATTAAAGCTTGAAACCTCAAACTTATTAATGGCAACATACTCTCTCAATAACCACATTCAGTAAATTCAATAGCTCCTGGTTCTCTTCCTTTATGTTATCTGTTATCTATCATATTCATTTCTCTTTCTGTATTTGCGACTCATGTCCAGATCATACAGGTGAAAGCACAGACTTTGGTGTCAAGCAGAAGTGGGTTCAAGGGCAAGTTCTGTCACTTTTTAACTGTGTGTTGCTAGACAAGTTGTTAAATCTCCCTAAGCCTCTTTCCTCCTCTAGCAAAACGGATAACAACAGTGCCATCTCATATGGTTGGCTGATTAGTGGAGACAAAGGCCAGTGACAATACCCATTTCTCACTGCCATCCATGCTCCCTGATCATGGAGTCATATCATCTTCTTTCCAGTGCTGGAATTTCTTCTATGACATTCCTGATGGATAAGTCATCTGGCCTTGGCTTGAATTTTTTTTCAGAGATGGGTGGGCCAAAGTGTAAGAAAATGAGTTATTTATGAACAAGTTTAGTTTTTATATAGGTCATCTTTATACTGAACTGAGTCATTTTAACCATCTGGGCTAATAAAAAATTCACAGAAATTATTTTCCACATTACAACAACTTTTTAAGCCTATGAAATCATCTCTCATGCTCCACTTTTATGTTTCATCTTGCAGATTAAACACCACCCAAATTTTAATCTTCTAATGTCCTCTGGATCCACCCTACTTTATCAATATCCTTCTTAAAATATGTTGTCCTAAACTGATCGTGGAAATATGATGGGCTAAGGATAAGCAAAACAATCTTAGAAAAGAATAACGAAGTCAGAAGAGAGGAGTCACACTTCCCAACTTCGAAACTTGGTACAATGCTTCAATAATCAACAAAGTGTGGTATTGACATAAGAATAGACATATAGATCAACGGAACGAAACTGAAAATCCAGAAATAAACCCTAACATGCATGGCCAATTGACTGCTGACGAGAGTGCCAGGACAATTATATGAGGAAAAATAGACATCTCAACACATAATACTGGGATTAACAGAAATCCACATGCAAAAGAATGAAGCTAAACCTCTTCCTCACACCATACACAAAAGTTAACTCATGGATCACAGACATAAATATAGAGCAAAAACCATATATTTCCTTAAAGAAAACATAGAAGTAAATTTTCATGGTCTTGGGATAGGCAATGGTTTCTTAGAAATAGCAACAAAAACACAAGCAATAAAAGAATTAGATTTTATTAAATTAAAAACTTTTACAAAAAAGAAAGTGAAAAGACAATCCACAGCATGGGAGGAAATATTTGCAAATCATATATCTGATAGGAGGCTTGTATTCAGAATATATAAAGAACTCTTAAAAATCAGTAATCAAAGATAAATAACCCAATTAAAAATGGGCAAAAGATTCAAATGACGTTTTTTCAAAGAATACAAATGAATGATGAACACATAAAAAGATGTACATCTTTAGTCATCAGGGAAATTCAAATCAAAACCACAATAAGATATCATTTATCTCCAGTGAGAATGGCCTTTATCAAAAAGTCCCCAAACAATAAATATTGGCGTGGATGCGGAGAGATAGAAACACTCATACACTGCTGGTGGGACTGCAAACTAGAGCAACCTCTGTGGAAAGCAATATGGAGATACCTTAAAGAGATACAAGTAGATCTATCATTCGATCCAATAATCCCATTACTGGGCATCTATCCAAAAGGACAAAAGACATTCTATAAAAAAGACACCTGCACTTGAATGTTTATAACAGCACAATTGACAATTGCAAAGATGTAGAAACAACCCAAGTGCCCATCAATATATGAGTGAATTAGTAAAATGTGGTATATGTATACCATGGAGTACTATTCAGCTTTAAGAAACAATGGTGATATAGCACCTCTTGTATACTCCTGGATAGAGCTGGAATGCATTCTACTAAGTGAAGTATCCCAAGAATGGAAAAACAAGCACCACATGTACTCACCATCAAATTGGTATTAACTGATCAACGTATAAGTGCACATATAAGAATAACATCTATTGGATATCGGGCAGGGGGGAGGGGGAGGAGGGGACAGGTATTTGCATACACAAAGAGTGCAATGCGCACCATCCAAGGGATGGGCACATTTGAAACCCAGACTTGGGGGGAGTGGGGAGGCAAGGGCAACATACATAACCTAAACATCTGTACCCCCATAATATGCTGAAATTAAAAAAAAAGACAACATTAACAAGTGTCTACAAGAATGTGGAGAAATTCAAAACCTCATTCATTGCTCGTGGGAGTGTAGAATGGTGTAGCAACTTTGGAAAACTGTTTGGCAGTTCCTCAAAATGTTAAATACCATATGATCTAGCAACCTAAAGTATATATCCAAGAGAAAGAAAACATATGTTGACAAAAAAACTTGTACAGGGCTCATTATTCATAATAGTCAAGAGATGAAAACAACTCAAATGTCCATCAACTATGAATGGATAAATTAAGTGCAGAATATACCCCACATTATTCAGCAATAAAGAAGAATGAAACACTGATATATAACACAAAATAGATGAACCCCAAAACATTGTGTTAAGCAAAAGAATCCATCACGAAAGATGACATATTTATGATTTCATTTATATGAAACGTTCAGAATAGGCAAGTCTGTAGAGATGGAAAGTATTATAGATTAGTGGTTGGTTGCTCAGGGGCTGGGTTGGGGGAAAGAGGTTACACAGGGTCTCTTTTGGGGTGGTGAAGATGCTCTAAAATTAGATGGTGGTGATGGTTGCACAACTTTGTGAATATATGAGAAGCCATGGAATTGTACACTTTAATGAATTATAAGGCATATGAATTATATCTCAGTAAAGCTGTTCAAAATGTGATGTCCAAATTTAGCACACAACTCTGCTGTGATCTGACCAGTATTTGTTCTCTGAGATTATTTGTTATTTCTGAGGCCTATACTTTATTTTGCATTTACAGCACTGTATTGTAATTGTTTGTTTACCTCTATCGTAAGCTGTATGTCCCTCAGGACTAGGATTATTTTTATTAATTGTTATGCCTCCATTTCCTTGTATGGTACTTTGTGCAGAGTGTTTAATTAAAAACTTTTGTTGAATAAATAAATGTTAGACTAAATGAATATAGTTTGCATTAGCTTTAGGGTAGACATTTCACATGTACTCAACTAACCCTCCCCAAGTCTCTTTTATGTGAATTGCTGTTAAGCCAGGGCAAATAATTTCTTAAAAATCAAAGTTAAGAGTTTACATTTATTTTTATAATTTTGTCTCATTAGATCCCATTAGTCATTCTAGTCAGTTAAGATTTTCTTGGATCCTTTCTCCATTATCTAGTGTAGTCTCTATGGCTACCTGCTTTGTATTACAAACAAATCTCAGTAAGCATGCTTTCTAAGTCTTTCTCTAAGATGCTGATAAAAACATTGAATGGGACAGAGCTGAAGTCAAAGGCTGGAGGAGCGTAAAACACTCACCTAAAGATCACCCTGGTAATAATGGCTCTAACTGTACCAGGATCTAGTCCTGTGGCTGGAACCTCTCTGGGAGTCCTTCTACCTGCCTCCCCAAATCCATCTGACAAGCTCAGATCCATGGGCCATTGTCTGATCATCTCTGCCAGGATATCTGTCTCCTTTTATTGAATTTGTTATAATATTTTGTTTGTAATATTCTTGAGTCATCCTATACTACCCCGAATTATAATTGTTCACGTGTGTTTCAGCATTTATTCTAGACCAGAAGATACTTAAAGGAGGAATGGTGATTTTTTTTTTTTTCTTTTAGAGATGGGGTCTCTCCATGTTGCCCAGGCTTAGGCTAGACTCAAATGCCTGGGCTCCAGTGATCCTCCTGCCTCCGCTTTCTGAGTAGCTGAGACTACAAGTGCACACAAACATGCCCAGCAGGAATTGTGATTTCTTTGATACTTTCACCTCTTAGAATTTAAAGGTGCTTAATAAGTATTAGAAATAATGGATAAATAAAATATTCAGTGCTATTAAAAATACTATTAAACTCAACACCTTCAGGGGTTATATACCTGAAAAAACATATTGATATATATACATTCTAAAATAAATTGAAATAGTCCATATCAAAAACCCTGGTGGAGTTGGTACCTATCCCCAATCTTCTTCAATTATTCACAATATAATTTTGCAGGTGCATCACAAGTTGTATGTTTAGAGTTTAGAGAATGAATCATCTTATGGTTTTCAAATCAGCCCATACAAACTTGAAATTTAATGTTTCTTGCACTGGCATTTTTCCTGTTTTGTTTCTGCCAGTCTTGGTCCAATGCTTGGGTAACTTCTCTGCTTTTTTATATGTTATTGTGGTGCTTATAGGTGTGTTTTTCTAACTGTGTTCTTCTATCCTGGTTGTACTGGAGCATGGCATGATCAAACCTCTTCTCTCTGCACCATGTCACAGTAGGAGGGGCAATAATTTTGGTTTATTTCTATTTCAGAGGATGGAACTGAACACATGTACAAAGAGATGAAGGGATTTGAATATTTGGTTTGCAATATAAAAGCATATCATTTAAAATCATGATTTCTGCACTGTGGCTGGAGAGGGATTACAATATTCTACTTGTAATTTTCATCATTTATTCAACATATATTTCCTGAGTGTCTATGGTGTTCTGATTATACCATTCTCGATGTCAGAGATGCAGCAGTGAACAAGACAAATACAGTCTGCACTCTCCAGGAACTTACATTCTAACGGAAGAGAGAGACGAGAAACAACGTTGTATATCAAATCTTTTTCTGATAGTTATTAAGAAAATAAAAGAACATGGTGTCTGAATTCTAGGTTGCTCCTTTTAAAGTCTGGATTGCTTAAAACCACAATGAACATTTCAGAATTTGTAAAATTTGCACTTCATAGATCTATGGTTATGCCAATATGTTCAGTATTGTTCACTCCCCAATAGCCACCTGCCATCTCAAATCATCCCTCACCCTAATCTTCCCTGTCCAGCAATCCAAAACTTTGTTGAATTTTTACCTCTCCTGTGGAGCTGAAAGTTTCCTCTGAACCCTCTAAACCAATCAGAGTATTCCTATTTTCCTTGCTTATGACTGCTATAGGCAGAAGCATATAACCCAATCTTTGCTTAATGAGGCTTGAGGTCTGAAGTGAAGCTTCTGGAAAGGTTTCCTGGCTCATACAAAGAGGGGAACACAGGAAAAGAGATGGAGGCCCCTCCTACTGGAAATCAGGTGGTGTGTCCTCCTGTACTAGCAAAAGTCACCTGCAACCACAAAGAAGCCAATGAGAGTCACACAGCCTGCGTGCCTTCAAAGACGCAGAAGCAAGAAGAGAAGAAACTGTCTTCTCGATGACACAGGTGAGCCACGAAATCGTCCAGCCCTGAAGATGCCCCACTTTGAGTCTTTTTGTTTGAGAGATAATGCATTTTCCATGCTGTTTAAACCACTTTGAGCTGAGTTTTCTGCTACCAGCAGCCTAAAGCATTTTAGCAGATAAAAGTAGGTACAAATGCACATATATAAGGAGTGTTCTGACTGATTGATTAAATGTGTATGTAGGCATAAATTACCTCCCCACTCCAGGTATGATTGTCACGTTTATTTTTACTTCAGGCAAAAGCAACTATAGAATTAAAAATTTCCAGGGTCAAAAATAAATATCTGAATTGACTACAATTAAAAAAAAATCAATTCATTATGTTGTGGTACCACACTAAAATAAAATGAATGCTTATAAATTTGTTAACTTCCTAAGATGTAATAAGACATCAAATAAACCAAATTTTCTTTAAGTTTCTTACTGAAAAAATATCTGATGTGAGTCCAGTCTTTCATTCTTATCACCGGAATAAATAGAGAATAGTCATTGCAATCAATTGCCTGTTTGTTCCCCCGGAGAGCTCTCCCACAAGCATACATTATGTATGGAGAGAGAGGGAAAAGAGGGTTCCTTTTCATACTGTCTTTTCTTTCAAACTACAGTTTCTCCATTGGGTCTACTTTTAAATAAAATGAAAGCAAAAATGCTAAACTATTGCTGTCAGAAAACAGCTTTCTCTAAAAATGAAATGCCAATTGTCTTGCAAATATTTTCTGTTTCTCATTTGCAATGTGTTATTGGTCACTTTGATATAGTCAAAGCTCCTGAATATTTATGAAGATTTCTTATTTTTTGGAGATAGACCAGAAAGGCAGTAACAACCTCACTGGGTTGTTATCTAGACATTCAACCCTTATTTTTTAAAGTACAGATGGTAAGGAATTGCATTTTTAAAACTTCTATGTATACAGTCGTCATCAAGTTACCTCTGTCAGTGTTAACTCTATCCACGACCTTCGGTATATTGCGATTGGGCACACAGTTATAACTGGTATCTGTAGCGTGCGGAATGGAGGAAGCGGATGGAATCGCGTTGAAAATAGCCCTCTTATATCTATGACAATCATGCATCTTTCCACCCATAACCAGTGGGACCTTTTCCTCTGCTTGCCTTCCAGAATGTTCCTTCTATTTTCACCTGTACCAGGCAACCATAATATTTCTTCCTACTTGCTTCCCCTAACTGCCAACTCTCAGTGGTTCTTGGGGAAGTAGAATAGAAAGCACCCCTTCCCCTCCCCCACCTGTCTGGGAGGAAGTGGGAAGCTGTAGAGCCATTATGGGTCACCCATACACAGGCCCGGCTTTTGTAAAGGAATCAGTTTTAACATCCTCAACTTCCCTATATATTTTTTCCTAAAATGATCTACTTGAGAGGAAGCTTAGTTCATAATTGCTTTTGTTTTTTTTCTTTTTGAGACAAGGCCTCTCTCTGTTGCCCAGGCTAGAGTGCAGTGGCATCATCATAGCTCACTGCAACCTCGAACTCCTGTGCTCAAGCAATCCTCTTGCCTCAGCCTCCCAGTAGCACCACCATGCTTGGCTAGTTTTTCAATTTTTTGTAGAGATGGGGTCTTGCTATGCTGCTCAGATGGGTCTCAAACTCCTGGCCTCAAAGGATTCTCCCACCTCAATCTCCCAAAATGCTGGGATTACAGGCCTGAGCCACCATGCCTGGCCAGCATAGGTTATTGAGGCTGATCCTTTTTTTTTTCTTTTTTTGAGACAGAGTCTCACTCTGTTGCCCGGGCTAGAGTGAGTGCCATGGCGTCAGCCTAGCTCACAGCAACCTCAAACTCCTGGGCTCAAGCAATACTTCTGCCTCAGCCTCCCGAGTAGCTGGGACTACAGGCATGTGCCACTACATCCGGCTAATTTTTTCTATATATATATATTTTTTAGTTGTCCAGATCATTTCTTTCTATTTTTTAGTAGTGACGGGGTCTCGCTCTTGCTCAGGCTGGTCTCGAACTCCTGACCTTGAGCGATCCACAGCCTCGGCCTCCCAGAGTGCTAGGATTACAGGTGTGAGCCACCGTGCCTGGTCCTG
>CAUYSK010044484.1:0-25205 GCA_963575035.1 Avahi laniger | reverse complement strand
TATTCAATTCTTAACAAGCTGTGGAAAATGCCTTTTGCAATTTCATTGCCACTCGCTCTCCAGGCTTCTTTGCTGCTGGCATAAACAAGCTACCCTTAAGATGGCAACGCTGTGTTGACAGTTTTGGTGCATACTTTGATTCTAAAAGCTTAGTTATTAGATCATTAAATATGGAATGTCCGAGTTCGAATTGAAAGTTTATTGTATCTCAAACAAGAAGCAGTACAGTTAATCAAAGTGGTTTGCAACACTGCCTAGACTACTACAAGCATAGGCAAGCTACTTAACTTTCCTGAGCCTTGGTTTTGTCACCTGTCAAATGTAGAATTACTGTAAAGATTAGCTGTCATATCTGTATAAGAACTAAAAACACACTGGTGGTTGATAGCTGAAATAGTAATGATTTGCTTCAAAGTTTCTTTTTAAAGCTGATTACCTAAAGCTTGGGTCAGATGTTCCAGGCCAGGGTTTCTTGACCTTGGCACTACTACTGACATTTGGGCTTGAATAATTTATTGTTTTGGGGGGCTGTTCTGTGCACTGTAGGATGTTTAACATCTGATACATTTATAATCTAGTGGGTCTCTACTCATTAGATACCAGTAGTAACGTCTCCAAACCTTGCCAAATGCCTCCAGGGGGCAAAATTGCCCCTGGTTGAGAACCACTGTTCTAGATAATGATTTGAAAGCATCAGCTTGTGAAGAAGAAAGCAGCAGCATAAAGTGTGTTATTAGGGCTAGAGAAAAGGCAGCATAGAGAACTAGTGACTTGCTTAATCACTAACAGAGTCTAAAGCCTAAGTTTCACGGTTCCTAGTCTCATTCAGTAATTCACTGCAATTAGTGAAACACTAGGAAAAAACCCTACCAAATGCATTATCAGTAGGAGAATGGACAAATTATATTCATATATTAATGAAGCAGACATATTAACATTGATTAATCTCAATGTGTGAAAAGAGCAAATTGCAGAAAGATGCATATGGTTTGATTCTACTTAAAAACCTACAAAACATTACTATATATTAAACATGTAGGAAAAACATGCACAGTAATATTAAATTCATGATAGTGGTTAACTCTGGGGAAGGAGGTAAGGGGATTGCGGAGGGTATATAAGCCTCAACTGTATCTATAACATTTTTTTCTTTCAAAAAAACCAGAAGCAAATATAAGAAAAGATTCATATTTGGTAAAGGTGGTAAGTAGAAGGTATATTATTCTCAAATATTTGTATATCTGAAATATTTCATAAAATAATGCACCTTAGATAAAAATTCTCGGGAATGTAAGCTGAGGTGTCAAATGAGAGCCAAGGCTTGTTAAATGCTTACTGTGTGACAGGGTATACTACACTGTAATTACAAAGACTAAATGAGACAGGTAGACGATGTCCATTTTACAAATGAAGAAACTGAGACTCAGAAATTAGACAAATTCTGTCCATCCAACGTCATTCAGCTATTAAGTGGGAGAGCACTATTTGAATTTAGTCTTTCTGAACTTCTTCAAAGTCTTTTCATGTCTTATTCCTGACAACTAGAAGGCTTTTTACTCAGATATTCACACAGCCTGCTCTCTACCCTCACTCAGGTTTCTGCTCAAAAGTCATCCCTAGGAGAGGTTGTCTTTAATCACCCTAAGCAGAGTACCCCGACCCTGGGTCACTCTTCATTCCCTTGGCTTTATTTTTCTTCAGGGAACTTACTACTATATAAAATCATATTCTATCTTTACTAGTCTGTCTTCTATTGCATCTCTCCTCATCCAAACTGGAAGTTGGCTGTATTTACTTCTATATTCTCAATGCCTGCCATACAGTAGCACCAATACATATTTGCTGAATGACTACAGCTGATGTCCTTGTTCTCATGTACTCTGTTATACTGCCACTCTATACAAAAAGACTACGGAAGACTTCTAGTACTATAGAAATATACACATATTACTTTTCATCAATAAAAGTCAGTTCAAGTATTTACACAGTAACTAAATTTCTAAACTTACCTCTACTGGAGGATAATAGTTATAATTCCAGTACCAAAAAGTTCTGGGTAGATAACCTTTAACTAAATGGTGTTCTGGTACAAAGGGATGAAAAGTTTCTTTTCCAGTGGTATCTCTGGAATCTCCTGCTTCTACATTCATAATTTCCATGCATCTCCCAAGTGCTAAGTCTTCAATGGAGGAACTATGTGTACATTTTTCTGTTTTAAATGCATCAACAAATCTCTTCAAGGCTTCTTTGCTTAGTACATATCCTGCTCCTCCACTCATGTACCCCTGCTTTACATAGGGCTTAAATCTTCTCCCAAAGTAAATGGGTTCTTCAGGGTTGTATTTGGAAAGAAGCCATCTCAAGTTGTCCACTATGACATACGTATCATCATCTGCTTTCAAAAACCAATCAGCATCTTCTAAATAATGGTCATAAACATAATGAAAAGCTCTAATTGTTTTCCAGTATAGTTGATCTCTGCCTTCTTTGGTTTTTAATCCCACAGCAGGGAAGTCTTTATTTTCTTCTGAACTCATGAACAACACTTTATTACAACGCTGGGCCCATGTAGCTTTGACGTGTTTGGCCTTTTTCTCCAGATTTTGAGGGCCTGTCATAACCCAGCAAAGAATTCTAACTCTCTGGTACAGGTTTTCAGCGATGTCTGTGTTCTCATCTATTAAACAAATATTTTTAAAAGTTATATTTACATAGATATAAAATCCAAATAAATCATATTGAAGAAAGCATTTTCTTAAACAATTTCAAAGACCTTTCTCCTATTTACCTACCATTAGTGATTTAGCTGAAAGAAAACAAAATTCAAACTAATGTGAACTGACACTGATTTATTGGTTTCCTGTCAATCTTATCTAGGACATCAGTAGAACTAACAAAGGTTGACAATGACCTAAATTCTTACTACTTGAACTGTGGTTTACTGATCAAAAGCATCAGCATCACCTGGGAGCTTGTTAGAAATGCAGAACCTCAGGCCCCAACCCACTGAATCAGAATCAGCATTTTAACAAGTTCTCTGGTGATTCATAAGCACATTAAGTGCTGCCTTAAAAAGTCTCTGCTTGGCACTTCATAATACAAAGAAAACTTCAGCTGGTTTTCAACAGATTGACAAGAATTTCTCGATACTCTGAATGAGCTTCTGAAGGACAGCAAAGACATGCTGCTCAAGTGGCAATTCATTTTTGAAGTTCACAAGAGTCTCTTGCTATGAATTTCTACAAGTACCCTGAGGTGGCCTTGAAGGATTTCAAGATTACCCCAGTTCAAATCACAGGAGTTAATGCAGGGTTGAGATTACTTCCTGACAGTAATATATCTCATTTGAAAATGCAAATCCACCAGTCAGAAACCGAACTGAGAGATGGGATTTCCAAGATTGTCTAGAGCAGTGTTTTTTTCCCCAACTACCAGTATGCAAAGAAATAAGGAGCTTATGCCAGAATATAAAGCAACATATTACTTCTTTCATCAAAGGCCTGCTACCAAACAAAAAGTCCACTTAACTAAGCAATGAGCTTAGGGATTTAAACTGATTTACAAGCTGGTACAAGCTCCTTATCTGAGTGCAGACAAACAATTTATAAACTGACAGGCCAGGACCACATTCTGAATAGCACCAGTCTAGAGTTAAGTGCCCAGTTGTAAGATTCTAGACAAGTGCTTCTCAAACTATCTGTGGTAAAACACCAATTTTTATTCCTAATAGTTAGAGACCTACACTTGGAGAATTACTAGAAAAATAAATATAGCCCTAAGTTTTTCTTTAGATTCAGACAAAATTACTCTAATTATCATAAAAGTTTCTACTGACTCCCAAGTAAGCAAAATTTTGTTAGCCGTAGACCAGCACAAGTCTAAAAAACCACACTTTGAGTAGCAATGCTCTAGGCGGTAGCCTGAGGAAGCATACCCTTAAAGTTAAGGTCAGTGAGTTACAAAAGCTCAGTCCTATGAAAAACTAATATAGGTATAATATGCTAGTTAACTAATTGAGAGGGAATAGAAGCAAAGGCTGGGTAGCATATATAAAATATTCTCATGCCCCCTGAATATCAAGAATTCAGAATCCAAAACGACAGAAGCAAAGTCACCCTACTGTTAGTAAGAACGCATTCGTATCTCATATACTTGAGGAGCTCGATCTCTTAGCTATACAGATATACCAAATCCTGACTGGATAGAGAAAACAGTATATGCAGGAATCCCCAATCTGTTTCACTTAGGACAAGACTACTTTCTCTTCATTGCTGGGATCTGGTATTACAGACACTTCTATTCTTTCAATTATTGATTCATTAATTACTTTGTACCAGGTATGTGCTGGTACAAAAGATGAAAAAAAGAGTAAGACACATTTCTGTCACTGAGGAATTCACAGTCTAGTAGGTCACCTTGACAAGCAAACCAGTAATTACTATATATCAAGAGATGTTATAATAGAAATATGTTTAGGAGGGTTCAATGGGCTGAAGGAAAACAAAGTAGTGGCTGATAAATTCTACAGAGCAGTGGCATAGGGACTTGGGTAGAATAGAGAAGAAAGAAGAGAGAAAGTGATAATAGAAAAAATAAGAGAACAAAAAACAGGTGTTTAAATGAATAAAAGCTCACCAACACAAAGGACAAAAGGCATGGTGAAGTTTGGTAGTGTTCAGATACGTGGGTATAGCCAAAGGCCTTAAGTAAGGGAAATGTACTGTGGAATGAGAGGAAGAGGCCTGAAAAAGTAGAATTGTTAGAATTTAGTGACAAATGGGATTGACTAATATGGGAAGGCAAGCATCTACTATGATTTCATAGTTTCTAGCATAAAGAATATAGGAGGAAGAGCAACTTTCAGGAGAAGAAGGAAAAGAAGATTCAACTTAACATGAGTTGAGTCTGATGGAAGTAGACAGATTTTTAGCACACCCCACATTTTGTGGGCCAGTAAGCAGGACAAGTATGTACCTATGAGGTCATTAAATATGTCCAATTTCAAATCAAAAGTTTAGTTTGTTATATCTCAAACAAGAAGCAGTACAGCTAAAGTATACACCAAAACTATCAACACAGTGCTGCCATCTTAAGGCTAGCTTGCTTATGCCAGCAGCAAAGAAGCCTGGAGAGCGAGTGGCAATGAAATTGCAAAAGGCATTTTTCACAGCTTGTTGAGAATTGAATATTTTTCCCTGCAAGAAGTAGTCCAAAGCCTGGAAGAAGTGGTAGACAGTTAGTGCAAGGTCTGGCAAATATGGTGGATGACAGAGAGAGAGTTTCCAAGTCCAGCCTCTGTAGTTTGAGCAATGTTGTTTTTTGTGACATGTAGTCTTGCAAGAGTATTGGCCTGTCTCTACTGAAAAGTCTTGGCTGCTTAATTACGAGCATCCTCATCATTTTGTCCAATTGGTTGCAGTAGCCATCCACTGTAACTGACTGACGAGGTTTTATGAAGCTGTAGTGGACGATACCAGCACTTGACCACCAAACAGACACCATTAGCTTTTTTTTTGAGGAATATTTGGTTTTGGACTGTGTTTCGGCACTTCATCTTTGTCCAAGCATTGTGCTGAATGCTTGCAATTGTCAAAAAGAATCCATTTTGGGTCACACATAAAAATACAGTGTAGAAATGGTTCACCTTTATGTCGTGATGGCAAAGAAAGGCAAGCTTCGAGACCATTTTTCTTTTGACACTCGTTTAATTCATGCAGTACCCATCTGTCTGGCTTCTTTACCTTGCCAATTTATTTCGAGTGGTCCAATATTGTTGGAATAATAACGTCAAACCTTGCTGCTAATTTACCCATAGGTTGAGATGGGTTTGCTTCCACTACAGGTTACAGCTCATCATTATCCACCTTGGTCTCAGGTCACCCACATGGCTCATTTTCAAGATTAAAATCACCAGAATGGAACTTCTCAAACCATCGATGTACTGCGAGTTCATTAGCCATATCCTTCCCAAACATTTCGTTGATATTTCCAGGTGTCTGTACAGCATTGGTTCCATAATGGAACTCATATTCAAAAATAACACGAATTTTTGACTTATCCATGGTTTCACAAAAATTGCTCTAAAATAATTTTGAAAGATAATCACCAGCCAAAAGTGAATTTGAAAGAATGAGGATGTCCCTTCACAATAAAAAAAAAATCAACAACAAAAAGTGTCAAAGTGAAATGTCAGAAATATCAACTGTCAAAGTTAGCACTTAAGGTAATCGGACATTCCATACTTCATAACCTAATAATGTGTCTGTCTATAGTGAGGTCTACTATAGCCTACTACTGGCTGGCTCCAACTGATCATCTGAAGACAAGTGGCTATGCTACGGAGCAACTGCACTGTGACAAGACTGCTCTATGGTAAGAACACAGATCACCTGTTCAATTATTGTTATATAAATATTTACATAACATGACATGATTTGTAATAGTATGCATGTGCTTGCTAGTTGATAAAACTCAACCAGGCTTTGATACCTCACCCTTCAACCTCTGCCTGAGAAGCAGGGAA
This sequence comes from Avahi laniger, assembly GCA_963575035.1. NCBI lineage: Eukaryota > Metazoa > Chordata > Mammalia > Primates > Indriidae > Avahi > Avahi laniger. The sequence continues at coordinate 18,682 of CAUYSK010044484.1, read as the reverse complement.
GAAGAATTTACTACTGGAAAGATAAGAGAAACAACTCTTAATGGGGAACCCTCTGCATTCCTGAATTCCAACTGTTTTCAAAAGCTGCATGTATTCTTTTCTGTCTAATAAATGATTTGCAAAAATCTTTGCATTGTGTTAATGTCTTTTCATGGTGTCTGGAACTGGACTGAAGGATAGATGGAAATTAAAATTATGAGGGCTGATGAGATCACAAAGACAAAGAGAGAGTTAAAGGACAGAAACCTGGAGAAAACCAAAATTTAAGTTGGACATGGAGGATTCAACTGAACATCTGGTTAGAAATAGGTGGCAAGCAGAAAGTGAAGTCATTGTAACACATCCTTAGATTTTTACTTCCTCAGTTCTTTATGTCTCTCAAAAGGAGAAAAGATTAATTAATGATAAAAATACAAATTGAGATTTATAGATATCTGAGTTTCTCTATGAAAACAAGACTTAAGCAAAATAATAAAAACCAAAGACATCAATATAAACCATAACAAAACTGAACCTACAGAAAAATTTTCAGAAACAACCTGAAAAGTTATATTTTTTCCCCAAATCATGGTTTCTGAACAATTTCTAAAGAATAAATTTGATATTAATACCTTATTCCCTAAATAAATCTGAGTTTTATCAATTCCCTTCTCCTGAGGCAAACCAAGAATTATTGAGTATTTGGAATATAAAGCTCATTTTAACTAAAAAATATAGACAGTGATATAACAAAGTTCATATGAATAACTTTTCCAGTTCTCTCAATGCTTAGACTAAAATAGTGTTCATATTTACTCCTTAATAAAGTAAACCATACCTTTATGTTGGCTAGCATCTGCATTGAAGTTCATCTGTCCTTCTAGAAGATTCTGTCCATTATCATCTGAATGCCTAGCATGAGGATCATTATGAAGAATTTTAGGCTGGGTGTCACCCTGTTCTCCCAACAAAATACTGAATAGCTGAGAACATAAAAAAAATCCTATTGCTGATCCACACAGGAAGGTTAAAAAATTCAGCCAAGATTTAGAGGCCATTTCCCGAAAGTGTATTTCTGTAAGAAAAAAATTAGCAGGATGTTATAAAATTACAAAGCAATATATACATGCAAAGAGTATAAAGTCTGATAACGTTTAGCTATGATGGAGAGTTAATTCCTTCTATATAGAAGAACAGTTCTAATAGTATTTAATTTTTGATTTTCTATGAGTGCACCCCTCTATTTGCTGCTAAAACAGCACAATATGGACAATTCAATAAAAGAAAGGAGTAATTAGTAGGATAATCACTGTTGGAGTGGGGCATGGGTAAATACAATATTTGCACACAGAATTCCTATTCTTCCCATCAGGACCCTTTGTGGATCCAAGCCTGGCTTGTGATGTTCTTTTTCTTTCTTTGCTGTCAACTGAGTACTGAAGTCTACTTTTTTTCCCTCTTTTGGTAGCAATCACCACCCTATTTCCAACCCAGAGTTTAGCAAACCTTTTCTGTAAAGGACTAAAGTATTTCGGGCTCTGTGGGTTACATGTTGTTTCTGCTGCATCATCTTCTTTTCAAACAACCCTTTAAAAATGTAAAAGCCATTTTTAACTTGTGGAGGGCGAGGATTAGCACAGTTTTCGGGGCAATGGGCCAAAACTAGCCTGCCACCTGTTTTTGTAAATAAAGTTTTATTTGAATACACCCATACACATTCATTTATGCATTGAATATGGCTGCTTCTGCACTACAATAAGCAGAGCTGGGTAGTTGCAACAGAGGCAGTATGTCCCACAAAACCTTGCCTGGCCCTTTACAGAAAAATTTGTTGATTCCAGCTTTAATACTCCTGCTTCATTACAGTACTGGAGTTAGCCTCCCCCTGGCTCACAATCTTTCACTGTTTTCCCACTAAACTGCAAGATTCTGGATGGAATCTATATATCATTAGGATTAAACACGATGCCTAGAACATAGTGGCTGTTCAACAGATGCCTGCTGAATTGTCCTACAACCAAACATAATATGCTCTTTTTAAGGGTTTGCTAATAATTACTATTACTACATAGTAAAGTTATAAATTCCTATTAAATTCCTATGAGAGTCTTTTTAAGTCTACAGTTTCCTATTCCCCAAGATAATTTTTAAGGTTTGCTAAGCATGTACTATTAGTAGGTGCTATCCACATTATTTCATTTTAAATAAAATTTAATTTCAATTTCACTTCTGACTCTCCTTATCTGCCAAATGGACATACTGAAAGAGAAATTTTAGAAGTTAATAGAGGCTGGGAATGATGGCTCACTCCTGTAATCCTAGCACTTTGGGAGGCTAAGGTGGGAGGATTGCTTGAGGCCAAAGTTCAAGACCAGCCTGGGCAAAATAGCCAGATCCCATCTCTACAAAAAATTAAAAAAAAAAAATTAGCCAGGGGTGATGGTGCATGTCTATAGTCTTAGCTACTTGGGAGGCTGAGGAAGGAGGATCACTTGAACCTAGGAGTTTGAGGCTGCAATGAATTTTGATCATGCCAATATACTCCAGCCTGGGTAGCAGAGCATGACATTGTCTCTACAGATAATTCACACAGGTTGACACAATCAAGATGGGACACAATTTGAACCCAGGTATTCCTGTTCAAAAAGTCCATGCTCTTTCCATTACATTTCTCAAACTCTTCATCCAGTTACCACTAACAGCATAGAACAATGGACGTGTGTAGTGAAAGTAGAGGTTTGAGAGATTAATCCCCCAAATCAAAATGGTGTTGAAATATTTTGTAAAAACAAATGCACAAAGCAACAATCACCACTATAATAACAAAAATAAAACAATTTCACATGGTTATATTTCCTGATGAGCTATGTTCTTTTAGACCAATCAAGTGAATACAATCAGAAAAACTAGATGAAATGTAAAAAAAAAAAAAAAAAAGTTTGAAGATATTGGTAAGATATCAAGGCAGTGAGAATCAGTAGGGCCAAGATCTCAAGAGAGAAGGGAGGAGGACTTGACATGTGGCACAGCTCCATTCTTCAACACGATTACTGATTCTGAAAGAAAAGATAAGAGGCAATGCAGCTAAGCAAAAATCAAAATTCAAAACCTGCCTAGGAGAAGATGTCCTAGAAAACACCCTGGTTTTTTTATCAAGGACCCTGAGAGGCTACTACAATTTAGGAATAAGGATGAAACTAAAATAAACCAAACTCTACAAGGGCTGAAGCCTAGGCAGAAATCATCTCAGATACTGGCTGGATGTTTAAGATGATCTGCCTTAGCCTAACTGCAAAAATATTCTTCTACAGAAATAAAAATCACGAAGCTCTTCAAATTATTACTAGAATTTTTGTACAGTGACATACAACGTCCAATACAGTAAGAAATAACCAGGCATCATGATGAAAAATGTGACTATAGAGAAAAAAGTAGAGAAAAAAGTAGACAACAGAGCCACAAGAGACTCAGATTTTCTGTTGCTAGCTTTGAAAATAACTATTCTTAATGTACTCAACAAATAAAATGAAAAGATTTAAAAAATTAGGCATAGAATAGATACAGCTGAAAAGAAAAATTAATAAACTAAAAGCTACATCAGAAGAAAATACGCAGAATGAAATATAGAAAGAAAAGGGAAAATAAAGAATTGAGCAAAAGAAACATAAGGAATAAAGTGAAAGAGTCTAATATACATGTTAATTGTAACCTCTGAAGGAAGAGACACATAATTGAGGATAAGCAGTATTTGAAGAAATAATGACTGAATATTTTCCCAAATTGAAAGACTAACAACCCTTAGATTCAAGAGGTTCTACAAGCCCAAAGATAAAAAAAAAAAAAAAAGAAAAGAAAATGACACCTCAGTACTCTACAGTCAAACTACTGAAAACCAAGGACAGAGAAAAAAACTTACAGGGAATAGTAAGACTGACAGCTGACTTCTCACTGGAAACAACAGAATCAAGACTGCAGTGGAATAGTATTTTTAAAATGCTGGAAGAAAACAACTACCAACCTAGCATTCTATACTCAGTAAGAATATCCTTCAAAAATGAATCTGAAAAATACTTTCAGGAAAACAAAATCTAAGTGAACTGATCACTGGCAGGCCTACTGTAAAAGAAATACTAAGAAGAGTTCTTTGAGCAGACTGAAATACAGAAAGGAAGAGTAAGTCACAAAAAGGGTATGTATGCAAATAAACCAAATACTAGCCCTATAAAAGACTTTTTAAAAAAGTCTCACAAGATATTAGTATTACTATTATCATTAAACCAAATGACTAGTTACTAGCACAAAAAGTGTAAGGGGTACATGGAGTTTGAGTGTTCTAAAATCGTTTCATTGTCCAGAAGTGGTAAAAATACTAATTAACTTTAGACTTTACAAGACGAAGGATATATAATGTAATCTCTAGTTTAATCATTAAAAAAAAACAAAATAGTGAAAGAATGTATAATTAAAACTCTAATAGGAAAAAGTGAAAGGATAAAATACTTAACCAAAAACAAGGCAAGGTTAAAATAGAGACGGGAATATAGAATAGGTGACGGAGGGGGGAACCCAATAGTAGTAAGGTGGTTAATTTAAACCCAACATATCAACAATTACATTAAATGTAAATGGACTAAAAACTCCAATTAAAATTTAAAGATTGCCAGTCAGACTAGAGAAAAAGTAAACCCAACTACATGCTGCTTACAAGACACACATAAAACATATTTAGAAAGTTGAAAGCAAAAGAATGGAAAAAGATATGCCATCCTAGCAGTAATAAAAAGAAAGCCAGTATGCTAATATTAGAAAAAAATAAATTAGTCGTTACATAGTTTGTTCTCTTTGTGATACTTATTAAGTTCTAGATTTATGATTTACACACTTCTGTATTAAGAGGTGCTTAATTGTTCAACACTTGAGATATAAATTACTCATCTAAAACTATCAGACACTTGTTTATGCCTTTTGCTCTATCTTGCCTGTTTATACCTTCAAGTTCAGAAAGGTAAGCCTTCTTGGATGAAGTACCTAAGCCCCACTCAACAATCCCTCTCCAATCCAATTTCCCAGAGGAAAAGCAAAAACAAGTTTAGTACATCTTTCTGTATTCCCTGACTGGGTATCTCAAATTCTTCCACCCGCAACCTCGTATCTGCTATTTAGATTGGCCTTTAGTGACATCTTTATATTAAAAAGATGCAATAAAAAGTATCCTTCCTGTCGTAAGCGATTGTTTTGAAATTCTAAAAATCTCAGTTGTTTGAGGCTCAAGTTCACTAGATCTGGCTCTAATCAGAAACTGTGATCTGAAATTTCATTCAAATAGTCAAACAACATTGACTATTCAAATATCTGTTTGATAATATGTAAGTCCTCCCTTTAATAGTGTGCATTATCAAGAGATAACCTACAATAGAGGTGTCTGATGTGAAAGTACCATGAATTGAAAACATGAAGTAAATGAAAGATGTCATAACTTCTAATTTCTTATGGTAAAGACAGACTAGCAGAATAAGATTGAAGCCATGAACCTGGAGGAAGGCTTTTAAGGTAACATTAGCAGAAATCCAGGAAACTGAGATGTCATTTAGGAGCCATACTGCAAGCAACTCCCCACATCTCTGATTCTCCACTGACACTCTTGCTTTATAGCACAATGGTCTTGATTTTCCACTCTTTTTGTCCTAGTTGTGGCTTTCCTCACCTTAATACCAGATATAAACACTTCACCGTCTCAGAAAGGTACAAACACAATGAAATTTTCCACTGCTGCAGAGTTAACTGCTCCCAGTATTGAAAGAGAATGCAACAGTCAGCGTGGCATTTAATATCACTTAGGCAGAAACATTGTAACTGAAAAAAAGGAAGTAAAGACTGCAGGATCAGAGAAAATCCTTATTTCCATCATCACAGTACATATCAGAAGTGAAAAAAGTGCCAATCTAGCTCCAGTAACTATGAATACTAACCTGCTTCCCAATTATTTTCCAAGGAGATACTGAGCTTCAGAATAAGCCTATTTCTATAGCATGGAGGACTTATTGTTTGTAGAAAGCTACTGAAGTATTTATGGATAGGGTTTTCCTAGTTGAGGCGGCACTTTTTTTAGCAAGGCATCCATCCTGGAGTGAGTGGAGGGGGAAACTGACTTCTTGGTGTTACATAAGTTGTTTTTAATTTAAAAATGTTTTGTGAAGCTGTTTGATGCCTGCCATATTCTCTTACTTCTGTCTCCCCAGGGTATGATCTGTCAGCATGTACTAGCGCCTCTTTGTTGCTTTTAACACATCCCCTTCCAATTTCAAGGACTCCTGCCTCATGACTCAATAATAGTAAACTCTCATTTTTCTTTCCTATTCCTGGGATAAAACAGCCATCTCATGGGGGTGGAATGCATCCCAAAGCCCACTCAGATTTTTGGCAAAAATCATCATGTCCACCTCTTCAGATTCTTAAAAAGAGTGCTGAAGTGGACCAGACTGGAAGAAGACAGTTTAACCATAGTGCACATCATAGGGGCCTAAATATATATTCATTTGAACTGGGTAAAGGAAGTTATTATGCCAAGTACTTCCAAACCTGATGCACAATCACAATCACTTGAGGAGCATTTTGAAAATACAGATTTCCAGGCTCAACAATTAAGATTTCAGATGTAAAAGAACTTCTGGGACAACTATAAATTTATATGAATTTTATTTTTAGAAGAACAGCTTTGTGTTGTTTTGAAAAACTCAAGCTATAGAGAAATAAAGGAGGAAGGAATCACCCCAAATCCCTCTACCCAGAAACAAACATCATTAACATTTGGTGAATATCATTACAGATCTAGCTCTACAAATAATAGAGGCAGGAGAAGTAATTACAATTAACACTGAGCCCCATATTAAGGGCTTTATGTGAATTACCTGTAAACCATAAACTAGGGACTATTATTCCCATTTTATAGATGCACTTAGAAAGATTAGCAACCTTCCCAGAGTCACATTAGCAATCTGAATCAAGAAGTTAGACTCTTAACCACTCTGCTATCTATGTCTTAGTCCATCTTTTGTTGCTTATAACAGAATATCAGAAACTGGGTAATTTATAAAGAAAAGAAATTTATTTCTTACAGTTATGAAGGCTGGGAAGTCCAAGGTCAAGGGAGACATATCTGGTAAGAGCCACCTTGCTGGTGGAGATTCTCTGAAGAGTCCAGGCAGCACGGGGTATTATTAATACATGGCGAGGGGGCTGAGCATACTAATGTGCTAGGCTCAGGTCTCTCTCTCCTTATAAAGGCACCAGTCCCCCCCTCCATGATAACCCATTAATTCATGAATGGATTAATCATGGCAGAGGCACCACAACCCAATCACTTCTTAAAGGTGCCACTTCTCAATATTGTCACATTCGGGATTAAATTTCAACATGAGTTTTGGAGGAGACAAATATTCAAATCATAGCACTACAGTTTTACAGAACTGGAATTGTATTAGACATGCTGTTTTAAAGATTTAACATATAAACTGAATTAATTTCAATTTATAGAAAAAAGAGGAAATGAAATGAATGTAGAGAATCTATTGAATGTCACCTACACATTTATAATATGACCCCCTCTCTTCTAAATGTTGCCTCTGAAGATTGGGAAAAGAAGATTATGAAAAACACAAAGCAGTTGGAGGTCCTTTATTTAATGATATGTTTCATATTTAGGGAATACCTATTGATTTCTTGCTGTGAGAAATGTGGAAATGAGCATGCACACGCGTGTGCACACACACACACACATGTGAGTGCACATATATATACATAATCACACCCTCCCTCCCATAACCAATTTTTTCAACTGTAATCCCATGACAGATTAAAAACCAATTTTTGTGATCTATGGTTATTTGGTAAAAATTTACATAGTTTACATTATATAAATTATGAACTATAATTTCATGACTGCTTAATCTTGGATCTACATTAAACTACTGGATTCCATGCTCACCAATAATCCTTTTATCACAGCTCCTCTGAATTTGAGTTCTTCAATAACATGTTTTTGTTGGCTGGATTTCAGCAAGCAGGTTTAGTAATGGTGCTTATTGATGTTATATTTAAACTCCTGCAGGCTTGAGAATATCTGCTATTGTCTTTATATATGAAGCACAACTTGACCAAGTACAAACTTTTCTCTCCTTAAAACTTTGTAAATATTACTTCATGGTCTTCTCACATGGGTGCCAGAGAAGTCTGAGGACTGATCTTTTATCCCTGTAGAGAGATGCTCCTCTTCTCTTATGCTTACTTTTCAGTCACTCTACCTGTTCAATAATACTCTCACACCAAGATTTTAATGCCCTTTACCATGAGAGCATGTCTTCACCCAGTTTTTCAGGCTTTCAGAAAGTCAGTGGAATTCACATTTATTGTGGTGTAAAGTACTAAAACAATTTTAGTACTTTATAGCACATTTTGCCAAGTTAGAATCTAGTACTTACAATTTTATTCTGGATTATGATGTTCATTTGCTACATTTACATATTAAAAATACATTTCCCTCTTCAAACCACATTAAAATAATTTTTGATACACCATTATTTTTTCCCAGAATACTTTCCTTTTAAAATTGGGATAAATCTTATACAGCAACACATCTATAATGTTTACAAATATCGTACATGTGAGGCACCATGTTGGAAACTTTTACATTTTCTCTGATCCTCACAGCAACCTGAAAACTTGACAGAAGTACTTCCATATTACAGATGAAGAAACTAAGTATTAAAGAGGTTATTTAAATTGACCCAAACCACACAGCCAACATGGTAAATTGGGACTCTAACCCACATTTCACAGGGTTTCCCACTATACCATCCTCTCACCTATAGTCATCTATTAATGTTCCATATCCTTTCCCTTTCTAAAATTATGTTTAAATGGAAGATTTTAAAAAAGTTATTAGGTTCAACACGAAATCATTTTTGCTTTATTTATAAATCTTGAGGTGAAAAGACAATAATGAAAAGTTCATAGGCTCTATGATAGATTGTGAAGATGTTAATATTTACTGAAAGAATGGAACTGATTTCAGACTAGATTTTCATGCCTCTGCTTTTACAGCAAAATCTTGCTATTAAAAATTCAAATGTTTATTTATAGAAATCCTTTAACAGAGTAACCACTGCTGAAGATTTAATTCATATCTTTTGCTTTCGATATACTTTTCACTAAACAAAAAAGCTATAATATAGAATAAAATTTTACTTGCAATAAACCCTCAGCTACAGTTTTCTTTTCTAATTTTAGGGAATATTTATATTAATTTTATTTCTTTCCAGTTCCAGGGTATACAGAGAGTTAAGCTGTCAGACTGAGATGTATGTGTAAGTTTTAAAGTTCAAGAACCATTTACAAATATACGGCACTATGCTATATAATTTTGTGGAATTTACAGTCCCTTATTAATTACTCAGGCAAGTAAAAATAGCAAAGGAAGAGTTTAAAAACAATAGGGTGACACAGCTAAAGCAACACTAAGAAGAAAACTTACAGCACTAACTCCTATATTAAAAAAAGGAAAAGTTTCAAATCAATTATTTAAGCTCCCACCTCAATAATCAAGAAAAAGAGCAAAATAAACTGAAAGCAAGAAGATGGAATAAAATAATGAAGAGCAGAAATCAATAATTTAAAATAGGAAAACAATACAGAAAAGTAATTTAAAAAAGGTGATTGTTTATAAGATCAATAAAATGAACAAGCCTCTAGAAAGACTGACAAAGACAAAAAGAATGAAGGCACAAACTACCAATAACAAGAATGACATAGGGGATATTGCCACTGACCCTGCAGACATCAAAAGAATAATGAGGGAATATTACAAACAACTCTACGCACAAAGAAACTTGACAATTTAGAAGAAATGGACCAATTACTTAAAAAGCATAAACTATCATAATTCACCCAATAGATACTTTGAATAGCCCTACAATTAAGGAAACTGAAAGCATAATTTAAAAATTCCCCCAAGCCCCCCAAAATCTCCATGCCCAGATGGTTTTACTGGAGAATTCTAACAAATGTTTAAAAAAGAATTTTTTAAAAAACGTTTTAACATCAATTATATACAATCCCTTCTAAAAAGTAGAAGAGAGGCAAACACTTCCCAATTCATTTTATCATGTTCATATTACCCTGATACCAAAATCAGACAAAGACAGTAAAAAAAACTACAGACCACTACCTCTTCTCATGAATAAAGAAACAAAATACTTAAAGTACCAGTTAGTATGTAAATAGAATTCAGCAATATATAAAAAGCATTATGACCAAGTAGGGTTTATTCCAAGGATGTAAGCCTGGTTCAATACACAAAAATCAACAAATATTCATCATATTAACAAGCCAAAAGAAAAATCACATGATCATATCAAAAGATGCATAAAAAGCATTTGATAAAATTCAATATTCAATCATGACAAAAAACTCTCGTAAAAACAAAAATAGAAAGAACTTCAACCTGACAGTTGAAGTTCTTTTGATAAAGAACATTTATTGAAAACCAACAGCTAGCATACTTAATTAATGGTGAAAGACTGAATGCTTTCCCCCTAAGATCTGAAATAAGGGAAAGAGGTCCACTCTCACCACTCTTATTCAACATAGTACTGGAAGTTCTAACTAATACAATAAAGGAAAAATAAAAAGTAAAATGAATGAATGAACAAAAGAAAAAAGGAAAGAGGCATATAGACTGCAAAGGAAAAATAAAACTGTCTCTAATTGCAAATCTCTAGATGATATGACTATCTATGAGGACAATCTCAAGGAGTCCATGAAAAAAATTCCTAGAGTGATTTTTTTTTGTAGAAATAGACAAGATTATTCTAAAATCTGTATGTTAAGGCAAAAGAAACAGAATAGTTACAATTTTGAAAAATAAGAAAAAGGTGAGAGGAACTAGATATTATCTAGTTCAAGATGTTATATAGTTACAGTAATCAAGACTGTATACCACTGGCGGAGGGACACATGGATCAATGGAACAGAAAACTCAGAAATAGATCCACATAAATATACTCAACTGAACATAGCCCTCATGACTTAATCACCTATTAAATGCCCTACCTCTTAATACTGTTACAAAGGCAATTAAATTTCAATGTGAGTTTGGAGGACACAGTCAAACCATACATCACATATCTGAAAAAGAATTAGCTTTTTGAATATATAAAGAACTCTCGAAATTCAAAAGCCAAAACAAAACTCAACCAACCAAAACCAAGGGAAAAAATGCAATTAGAAAATGGGCAAAAGACATTTCACCAAAGATCTATACATGACAGATGAGAGCATGAAGATATTCAACTTCATTAACCATTAAGGAAATGCAAACTGAAACTATAAGATATCTCTAAATACCTATAAAGATGCCTAAAATAAAAACAGTGACACCACTAAACGCTGATGAGGATATGGAGAAACTGAATTACTATTCATTGCTAGTGGGAATGTACAATGGTGTTTAGTTACTATGGATCAAAGGTAACTGCAGAGAAAAATATGTTTTAACCCATTAAATAAACCCAACTTATCAAAGTGAACTATTCACCCTGACAAAATGGGGAAAATGTCAAATTTGAATGATATGCCCCCAATCTGGTGAAGCTCTCCACCCCCACAGACCCCCAACTTCCTGGACTCTTTAAAAAGTCATAGAAAAGGTTTAAGACAAATCCCTACATGCAGCTGCCCAAGGTCCAACTCTCTTATTTACTTCTTACACAGCTAAATGACTAGACAGAAACTATCAACCAGCAGCAGGACAATACTCTAGTTCAAAATTTAAAGGAAAGATAAAGAGGTTTGAAAAATGATTGTCTATATGTAGTATAGACAAGTAGTAAAAAAGTAGTAAAGATTCTATCCACATATTTTGTAAGTCAGACCAGCCAGAATTGATTCTATTTAAAAATGAATAAATAGAAATACATGTAACCAACATAAAAATCTTGTAGTGGAAAAAAAAATGAAACACAGGATGCAAAAGAGGGGTAAAAAATACAGTTCTGCACACTTACTACATAAAAAAGAAGAAAATCATAGTCTATATAGGACTGCTTTGTACTTAGAAACTCAAGAGGTTAAAGCAATTATAGAGATAATGATAGATATGAAAGGCAATGGAGAGTCATCAGAGGAATAACTTATATTCCATAGGAGAATAGAATAAGAAAAAAGATATAATAAAAGAAAATACACCGAAATGAAAGCCATACATCTGAATAAAGGTCTCATATATGATCTGGAGAAACCTAATATATAGAAATTGGTATTTAAAGACACTCTGAACTTCAATCTTAAACTCTGAAGTATCCAGGAAAAAACAAATAAGCAAACCAAAGGCAAAACATCAGAACTAAAAAGGAAACATAATCAGGCAGCTTTCTTCTCTGTATCATTACAAGGCAAGAGAAATGCTACAAAAACTGAAGGTTTTCAGGGGGAAAACATATACTTACAGGCTTAAATATCCAGCAAGTTATCATTCAATTATCAAGATAACAGGAAGACATTTTCAAATACGCAAGGACTCAGTACCCATATACTCTTAGTACACGCTATCTATTTAAAAATATATTAATTCAGTGAGAGATGAATCTGGATTTTAAAAACTCCACAAAACTCACAAACGGAGAAATCATATAATGAAAGGGTTGGTAAGAGACATGTAATCCTTTCTAATGCAAAACTGAAGAAACTATGTGGTAATTATGAAACGAAGCACAAATATTATTAACCTGGAAAGAAAAGCTACATAGGATAAAATGATAAAATTTAACAATGAGAGACCTAGACAAAAATGGCATATCTTGCCAACTGAAAAGAAGTGGAGGGTGGGAGAGAATGTGCTTCTAATATGCATTCTGATTTCATCACAAGAGTAACTCAGAGTTATTGTTTCTTAAAAAAAGTTTAATTATAAAAATTTTCAAACACACATAAAATGTAACAAAAAAACCTTCATACGCCAATCACGCAGATTGAATTATAATATAAAATTTGGCATATCTACTTCGTTTATTCTTTTTTCAACTGATTATAGTATTTTAATGCAAATTTAGACATCAAGTCATCTCATCCCTACATGCTTCTATATATATCTCTCTGAAAATACAGACATTTTCTCACGAGCCACAATGCCACCACCAAATGCCTAACAAAATTACTTAACAATAATTCTTTGGACCCATCTAACCAATAGTTTGTAATCACATTTCCCCAACAGTCTTCTGTAATCAAACTGCCTCAATTAGTTCACAAATGTCTTTTCACAGTTGGTTTGTTCAAATTAGAATTTAAATTGTATACGCATTCACAGATAAAATGAACAAACAAGATAACACTTTATATAACAAACAGCTATTAAACACGAAAATCCAAGTGAAACACACATTTCTCTAAAAAAGCTAATTATCTGTGGCATTAGAAAATTTAGGGTTAAAAAATAATAAGAAAAGCTAATATCAAAGCTGACTTAAGATATATAACCTAAACAGATAAATAACCACAGAAGAAATAAAAAATGTTGTCAAAGAGCCAGACTTCAAAAATATCTAGCCTTTTCCTGGAAGAAATATTTCAGTCTCTCAAAAAACATTTTTTAAATTACACAAATCATTCTAGAAAATTAAGCAGCAGACCTTAACCAATTCTTCATTTATGTGAAAGTTTGATGCCATTAATCTGACAAAGAGAACCCTCCCAAATAGCATAGAAAAGTCCTCAGTCCAATCTCACTCCAAAATATCGCATTATCAAAGAGAATGCAGCACAAATATTAGCACTTATTTTAAGTTGGGTCCCCTGGAACCAAGCTGTAAGATAAGGCATTTGTGTGAATGTGATTAGAAAGTATTCTGAGGAAAAAAAACATATAGGTAAATAGGACAGTAAAGGTAAAGAAGGTAAGCAAGAGTAAGATACCAAGGAATGTTCCATGGAGGGCAATTTTAGCTCAATCCCTCAGGACAGCTCTGGAGACAATGCAGGTCACACCTCAGAGTTTACTCATACTGTCACTGGGTTAAGGCTATCCTTAGGAAACAAATTTCCTAGATACTTCACAGCATGTACACTGGCAAAGCAGGCTCTGGCATTATGAGGGTGGCCCTCCAACAAAAAACCTGAAGAGCTAGATGCTGGGAATGAACATACACCAGGAGCCTGAGAGCCGGAAGGAAAAACAAGCCTATGGACAGAGCACTGGCATCATCTGCTACAGTGATTTTAGGATAGAAAAAGGAAAAACTACTTGGTTTAGATTTGCACTATGGAACTCCTAAACTGTTGAATAATAAATTACTCAGGTTGGATCATTCCACAGTTAAACACCACTGGTGATGAGCCCCAACAACTTGTAGAAATTTCAACTAGCTTTTTTTAGCATCTGCTCTAAATTATAAACACCAGTTAAGAATCACCAGACATTTTAAAGAAAGCCTCTAATAAGAAAGAAAAAGCCCAACATAGTCAAATTTAGAGCAACTTGGGAGCAACTTGGAAAAGACTATGCAATGAGATGAAAACTTAAAAACAAAATACCACCATTAGTATCTTGACAGATAAAAGATGCCATGCAATTGCATTCATGAAAGAACAAGATACTAGTTTTTAAAAATCAGAGAAAAGAACTCCTACAAATTAAAATACAAGAACACTGAAAAAACCTCAGTAGAACAGCTGTAGTTTAGATAATATTAAAGAAATATCCCTAAAAGCAAGCAAAAGACAAGGTGATGAAAAATAAAATTTATGATAACAAAAGATCATTTTAGAGGTCCAGATATGAGAGAAGGGAAGAAATCAATAACTAAATATTTCAAAGGCATTTCCACACTGAAGGGATTCAATCATACCCAGCACAGTAAATAAAAACAGACCTATGAAGACACATTATCATTAGAAGAAACTTTAGCTCTGAATTTAAAAAAAAAAAAAAATGAAACAACAGCAAAAAAAGACATTATCATCAAGTCTCAGAATATGTAGCTCAAAGACACCATCTTTCAAGCTTTCAGAGAGAGGGACAAAAGGTCACATGCAAGAAAGCAGTAAGTGGTTTTGGACTTTTGAATCACAACATCTAAAGCTAGAAAGCAAGAAAAACTTCTTCAAAATCCTGAGGAAAAATAATTTCCAACCTAGAATTTTATACCCAGTCAAACTACCCGACAAGTGTGAGAGAAGAACCAAGACACCTTAAACACATGACAGATTTTGTTTAGATCAAATTTTCAATGGTATCATACTGTATTTTAAAGCACCAGTAGGACACTGATGCAGTAGAAATGTTGAGCAAGCTGTTGGAGATGCAAGTCTGGAGACTGGGAAAATATTCTGACCAATTCACACAGAATTGGTCATCTGTATATGTGAATTAAAAAATTAAAAATAACAGTCAAATATAAAATATAATCTAGCAAATAAAAATAGGTAACACTGAGTAGAAATCATTGAAAAGGATTTCTTCTAAGTGTTTTAAATCAATTTACCTTATCTTTCCACAACCCTATATTGGCTAAAAGAGTTTCATAAATTCCTAATAATATTGTTTGCTATATGTATGGCCTGCTACTCTAAGAAACTCAAAACACAAGTTAAGATTCTCTTTAGCATAGTCCCTTCTTTGCCTTCAAAATATATCTGGCCTTTTCCTCGGTGACTCAACTCTTAATCTAATCTAATGAAATCTTAATAAAAAATAAAAAAGCATTTATGAACAGTACTGTACATAATAAGCCTTCAAGTATCTGCTAAGTGAAAAAAGAGTCATGCCCCAAAATTAAAATCAATAAAAGAGGAAATTATATAAACTAAGATATATCCACTAAAGTAGAATATTACACAACCACTAAAATTTTTTTGAAGATTACATTTCAATTTGGAAACATATTAGAACATAAGTGAAAAAACAGGCACAAAATTTTATATACAATGTTATTCCAACTATGTGCTTAAGATAAAAAAAAAAACCTATCCCCCAAAAAGCCTAGAAAAAATACAAAATATTAACAATGCTAATTTCAGAAGGATTATGGCAACTAAGATTATTTTTCTTTCCACATTTTTTCAAATCACGCTTAATTAGTATACATTACTTCACTAGCTCTCAAAAATTAATCTCAGGATCTCTTTAAACTTTTAATTAGTAAGGACTCACAAACAGTTTTTGTTTATGCAGGTTGTTTCTACTGATTAAATTTTTATTCAAAATTAAAACTGAGTATTTTTTTAAGGCTTTGTCAGAGCAGTTTTAGGTTCACAACAAAATTGAAAGGAAGTCACAGAGATTTCCCAATACCCCTTTCCTCTTACACATGCATAGCCTCCTCTACTATCAACATCGATCACCAGAGAGTACATTTGTTGTAACTGATGACCTACATTGACACACTGTTATCAACCAAAGTCCATAGTTTACATTAGGGTTCATTTTTGGTGTTGTACATTCTATGGTTTGGACAAATGTATAATGATAGGTATCTGTCAGTATAGTACCATACAGGATATTTTCACTGCCCTAAAAGCTTCTGTGCTTAAACTACTCATTTATTCATATTAGTAATGATAAATCCACTACATGTTAACACAAATAATGAATTTTATGAAAAATAATTGTATTTCTTAAAAAAAGAAAAATCAAGAAGAGTGTGGCACTGCTTTAAATTTTTGCAAATTTCAGTATCTGGCTTAATAGGAAACAACTAGAATTGGAATTCCATATCTCCTGCATTCAATTTGTTGCATCATATATCACTCAGCTTCTAGAAAACCTTACTGTACACTTGCGAAAGAATGAGTGAAAAAAGCAAATAAAATCTTGATGATAGTATAGTTTTGACTTTATAAACCTCCTGAAAAGGTCTGAGGGACCTCAGTTTCCCTGAACCACACTCTGAAAATCACTGTGTTGTTTTGACCCAGAATTTTTTTCCTACAAAAATAATGAATGGTAGCTGGCATCTTGCAGGATCATGAAACAAACAGGATGGAGGCTTGAGAGTTCTTTGATTTCCAGGCAATTAGAACTCAAATGGGAATTTGCTATATTCAACCTCCATTCTCCTCTATACAAAGGGAAGCAAGGCATTTCCTTAGCTCAGTGTTCTTTCCATTTGGTTCAGGTTCAATTCTCTTTAAGTTACTAGTAAACATAATGGGCTTAGAAATCCCAGTCTGAATGTTAGCTACTAAAAAGTACCTCAAAAGGAAATCTGTATGGTACTCTCCTTTCTTCATCTTGATATGACAAAATGATATTAACATACTGCCAATTTTGGATATCATAGAAACCACTGAGAATGCACAAAGTATTTCTGGACTTGGAACAGTAACAGGAAAGCATTCTTACCTTTTGCTTCCGAACCTGAAATTGGTGGGAACATTGAAAAATAAACAGAATCACAGTTCGAGATTATACAACTTGATTTTAAACATGATTCCAAGGTTTTATGAAATCTTTGGAAGATGTTACCAATTGAGCACCTTTCCATGTGTCAAATACTATAGTAGGAGCCAAGGATATAGACATTGGCATATTTTCTGCTGTTTTGAGCATAAACTCCCAGAAGGCAAAACATAACATTTTGCCTCTCTGAGTTGCTGACTATGACTGCTTTCTACAAGATAGTACCGCAATAAACACTAGCTGGCTTGCAATGAGAGGGGAAAAGCAGCTCACCGTATTTATCCCCCCACCCACAAATCTGATAGTATCTCCACACTGCTCTATTTTAACCACTCTGTGATGACGCCTTCCTCCCTTCATTCACTGATCATTCTATCATTCTTCCTTGAACCAACAGTTTTAGCTACTCTTCACCAATAACTCCATAGAGACAATGTAATAGCCTTGTTTAAAAAACATACCTTCCAATGCCACAGGATCAAGTTAAACTGCTTAATTTAGTATACAAGATCTAGCTCCAGTTTATCTTCCTGCCTTCTTATTTCTGACACTCCCTATCCAGACAGCCTATTTTCAGCCATTCTCCAAGTTTTTCAAGGCCTTTTATATAGATGATTTTGACCATTCTATTTCTTTCTGCCTGGAGTGCCCTGCCCAATTCTGTCTACTGGATAGGTATCTTTTAAGGTTTTTAAGGTAACTATCTTTTAAGGTTCCTGAATTTCAGCACCTTCCATGATCTCCCTTTTCTCAGCCCCCATGGCCAAATTAACTACTATCCTATTAAGTGTTTCCTTGTTCCTTCATTTACTATATACTCATCATACTATCATACTGCATTACAACAAGTATGCATATCTCCCTACCACTAGATTATGAGCTCCCCAGAAATGGCAGCTATGACTCATTTATCTCTACGGTATCCAACACACTGCATAGCTTGTAAACTACAGTGGAAATAACTTTTCCAAACACTGGAACAGTTTTCCAAACAGTTACCTATGCTGCCTGATTTACTAAATAAAACTGCTTCTATTGTATTTCAAATCATGCCTAAATCTCTTAAGTCATCAAGATTTTTTTCAAAGCTTTTTAACAAGTCTCTATA
Organism: Avahi laniger; assembly: GCA_963575035.1. Lineage (NCBI taxonomy): Eukaryota > Metazoa > Chordata > Mammalia > Primates > Indriidae > Avahi > Avahi laniger. Next base: position 146 of record CAUYSK010044484.1, on the reverse strand, counting down.
TTATTAGACAAAAAGGAATAAAAATGAAATGAGTTATCAGTGAATAAAGCATACTACTGACATAATCATTAAGAATTTATCTACTGCCAGGCATAGAGGTATGTACGTGCCTGTAGTCTCACCTACTTGGGAGGCTGAGGTGGGAG